>OMLC01095894.1:13968-25569 GCA_900302585.1 Regalecus glesne | reverse complement strand
CTAGAGGAAGTATATAAATTATTGTACATTGTACTTCACATTCTCGCTTAGGAATTCAGAAAATCCCATGTTGTGATTGCTAGGATTAAAACATTTGGTGACAGCCAGACTGCAGAAATGGTACCATCTTCGCACTACAATGCTTTTGGGAAACCTGGCCCAATTATTGAGGTTTGAAGGGTTAGATGATAAATTCTCTCTGCCTAAAGGACTTGTTTACACTCACCCCACTCTTATCTTTACCATTAAAACTATTGTATTTCATTTTTTTAATTCTTTTGATATTTACCTGAAAATGTAGGCCTCTGGAAACATTCCGTTCTTTTTTGTTTTTGAAATCTCAAAATGGTATAGTTCAGGGAAATGCAAATAACATTGCTTTATTCAAGTTGATTAGTTGTAAAAGAGAATTGGTTTAAAATGGGAGACTAAAATAATGCACTTGAAAATGCGCAACTTTATCTTGATCATCTTGATCTTGTTTTTTATACATACCCTATGTATTACTTTTTGGCAAATGGCCCACTTACGTTTTGCCATATAACATTCTCAGGATTGACTTCACACAATTGAACAATTCTAAGCAGGAAGCAGATTTCTGGATGCTGCATTACAATCCACTCCCAGTTTTTATTGGACTTCATCAGCGCTTCTACTTTCTTTTATTGCACTCTGAATGTCCATGCTTAAGGAAACTGATAGAAGACTTTATAATTACTTGGGAGAGTGAAACAAATTCACAACTTCTGCAAATTCTAAAAAATGTTTATTAAAAAGCAAGACAGGACTGTAAGAACATTGTACAATCTCAAGGGGGGGTTTGGGCTCATAGTTTTTAATAAAAATAAAGCTTTCTGAAGCTGTGGTGACTCGCTCCTCTGTCACAGTTTGTCTTACCTCCCGAGGTAGATTCTGACATTACCTGAGAGTCAATCTGGGGCAACGGCAAAAAAAGAGGTACTTGATGCCAAATCTCTTGAAAAGCCTTCCTTTGATTTCAGAGATTATTCATTTCAATTATCTGGAAAGAAAAGAGTATTTGCCGACTTGACACTGGGTTCAAAAACAGAAGAAGTGTAAGGCGTATTGCTCACCAATTCATCCCATATTTAACCCAACTAGAATCAAGGACAAGGAAAAGTTGAGAGCAACCAATTTACTGGAGAGGAAAGAGTTTTGAGAGGGGCAGCCAGGTTACCGATCAAGAATGAACACTTTCAGAGAATGAATTAATGTCATAACTCTCCCATGTTATCAAATAACAAAACTTAAATGTTCCATACACCAAATACAACTGAATCCGTTTATACTCCCTTTCAACTCCTTTGAAAATTAAATGATAGCGAGATCAGCTTCTCAAGAGCCAATCATTCAAAAGGTGAGAATCCCAAAATTAGGACTAATAAACTTTGAGTCTTGGACTAATCTTTCAGGGGATTGCTGCTCGTTAACCTGGTAAGATTCCTTATACCTCAACACATTTGATAGAAATTACTCACCAATGATTAAAAGAAATGGCCTCGGTTGTGAGGCTGCCAAAGCTGGATTACATGATGGAATATACACAACGGCTACAGGTGTCACCTTTTAACCCATTCTCTTGCCATCCATGTTGTTACCATAGGACCGTATTGAAATTAAGCTGTATAGTGACTTATGGAGGTGGGTCATCAACCATGTATTTAGACCGCAAAGGATAAATCTGGAACCACACTTTAGGAAATGAACCAGACTGGTGTATAAATCAGAGGTGGTTGTTTTTAAAGGTGCACCTTTTTGATTTCATGTGTGCATATGTTCTGACCACTAGTCAAGGTATGGTGGAGGGGTTTGCCAGGCCTTTGATGGCATGTTGCATAGTGCAGTTTGAGTCAAAACCCTGTATTTACCGATGGGGTCACAGAAAGTTAACCACCAAGACAATAGGCTCAAGTGGTAAGGGTCAAATATACATAGCTGTGCTATAGCAAACATAATTAGGGGCACTAAAACATTTAGCGAGTGAAACACCTGTGGGTTTGATTTGTTGCGCAATGAGCTAGTGGAATGTTAAGGTTGAAGGAAACATTGAGACAATTTCCTGAATTACACATGCATTCACAAAAGTTCATTAAACAGTTAACTGAGTGAAATGAACTTAGTGTTTGCATTTTGGCTACTCATTGATGAACATGGACCGAATGGTTGGAGTGTTAAATTTTGTGGTACTATCTATCAGTAGTACCACTTGGCAAAAAAACAAAACTGAATATCCAAAAAGTCAGATTTTAAAATGGGATTTAAACCAATGCTTGGGACCAAATATTTACATTTACTATATAGGTTCTTACACTGAAGTATTAATTTAGCATTTCGATGAAATAATCCGACAATAGCTCCAATTAATATCACTGGTGGAACATTGTCAACGATTTTTTAAAAAGTGAAGTAAATTCGTTTTCTTTAATTATTGAGATGAATCCCCTTGTTTGCCCAGACATTTTTCACAATTTTTGTCTTCGTTTTGACTTTAAAATACTTGACCTGTGAAGACGGCCTAACATTAAAATTCTCCAACTTTCTTGTAGATCAAAAAGTTTGTGTTTATCTTTTATTTGAACTGATCCAGAGGACTTCAAATTTGAGGAGGAATTGGGGAAAAAAACAATGGAAAGGAAAAGCTAACGAGACTGCTTGGTTGACTGGATTATAACAGGTGGATGGCACAAATGACATACAACCAATCATGATCTTGCATCTTTTTTTGTATTGGTTGCCTTTAGGTGAAATCTAAGATCTAGCAACAAGAAAATATGAATTTGAACCGCAGCTATACACTTTAAACTTGTTTTCCATATTTCCATGACATGATGTTTCTACTTATCAGAAAGTGTTGAGCTGCTGACGGGTACCGAGACACTGAGTGAAGGCTGACACCACTTCACAGACCATACGTAACCTGCTTTCTGAAAGCTGAAATGCTATGCTGCAGTTCCTAACAATAGCATGGTGTCAAAAATAATTTATCTGTTGACCTCACCTCAAAACAAAAAAAGGAGGGGGGGCACCAGTCTCAAGATGAAAAACATATTTTCAGGCTCAATAATCCAGACACTCAACAAAGTCAAAATAGTTGCATCAGGTCATCTGGACATAGTTTTAAAACAAAACACGAGTACGTTTCAACTGAATGTCATCCTCAGCCCTTACTCCAGTATGTGACCCACCCAGCTACCTTTTAAAGGAACAGAGATCAAAACAATGTCAAAATGGATGGAAAAATATATTTTCAGGTTCCTTATTGAGCCTGAATGACATTCTGAGAATGACAGTCTGTTGAATGTTGAAATGTAATTGTATTTTATTTTAAACCTCGGTGCAGATGACCTGATGCATGACTTGGTCTCCAGATGGTGGCCCTGAAATCTATTCGTCCCAGGTGGGTCAGGACTGAATTTTCCTCCTTTATAGAGTCATGGTTGAAG
This sequence comes from Regalecus glesne, assembly GCA_900302585.1. Classification (NCBI taxonomy): domain Eukaryota; kingdom Metazoa; phylum Chordata; class Actinopteri; order Lampriformes; family Regalecidae; genus Regalecus; species Regalecus glesne. Next base: position 22,105 of record OMLC01095894.1, on the reverse strand, counting down.
CAGTCGGACCAAAGAAATGTTTTTTTACAATAATTTGTAATCAATGCATTCATGTTTCAGCTCACTTTCTCATTGGCTCCCATCCCCATGGTGATGAAAGCCCGCAGAGAGGACAATATAAAGGCCAAAACAGTTTTGCTTTGAGTGCATGGACATTTCCTATGAAAATACAGTTATGGTAGAAAATCAGTACCAAATGCTCGCTATAAAGCCAGTTGTTATGACGAATGTAAACATGGGTAGAGCGTTAGGAGATTTATCAATACAATTGCTTTACTCGCCTTGAACTATCACAAAAATTGATGCTGGTCCAGTCCTCAATAATGAGATCCCTGGATCTTTCAGTTTTAAACTATTAAAAATCAGCGTCTCTGTTAAATATGCCTCTCTTCTTTCTAGTCCTGGAACTAGGCTGGGCTTTTTTCTGCCAATTCAATGCTCCCCCTTCCCCTACATGCATGGAAGCTGTGAGGGCTAAGGGGAGTTTGGCTTGGTCAGTTCTGGGGCTGTGTGGTTGCTGGAGCTCGAGAGTGGATGTTCAGGGTAGTAGCAGTAGTGGTTTTATTAACAGTAGATGCCACAGTTTCCTGTTCCAGTTCAGGTGGCCTGGGGGCCTGATGGAGTTCCTCTACTTCAGTCAGGATGGAACCTTCTTTCTCCCCAGCCAATGGTTCCCCTGGCTCAAGTGCAGGAGACTGGCCCTCTCCTTGTTCCTTGAGGAGGCTGAGCCGGTTGTTGAGATCATTTCTCTCCTTCTGGAGGGCCCTGCAAAGCCTCTCCAAGAGCTCCAACTTACCCTGCAGGGCCTTGAAATGGCCATCACGCAAAGTTTTCTAAAAGACAAAAAGATTTTATGAAAATGACACCATAGCCTTGGTTGCCAGCCTAAATCTTGAGGGTTCAATTCAGTTTGCCATGAGCTATTGGTTCAGAAAGGATCACCTGAAAATATATTGAGTTTGGTAGCTGGATGCTAGACCAATTGGTGAACTATGGGGAGGGGCTAGAATAGCTGATGACGACTAGTGAGCATTGCAGCCATTGTTTTTTTCCCAATACAATGCTGCTCACTGGTCATCATCTAAAACCTCTAGTTAACCGAGTTTGCCCCTAACCCAAACTCATACCAAAATGAGTTAAGAGAAATTTGTGGGCTGGTTGTGCAAGGCTAATGTAGTTCTAACTAAAGATCAAAACCTGCAAACTTACTCTGTGAACCTTTTCAAATAATGTACTGCATTCTGGCTTGACCACTGAGAAAAGGTCTTGATGTAAATTTCCATTTCTGATTTAAAAGGGTCATGACTGCCAAAAAATATGAATATGTATTTTTTCAAGTTTGCTGGATTCTGTTAATTCTACAACACCTGGGCTCAATTAGAGAGTAAATGGTGGAAAACTTGAGTTTTTCTTGGCATAAAAGGTAAACAACTTTCGCCATCTACCAGTTATGCTTAAATTATCCAGCAAATAAGAGAACCAGTGAAAACCGGAACAATCAAAAGGGATGATGACGAGGACAGAATAGTGGGTCACCTCCTCAGCCATCTGAAGCAGGGCCTGATTATTGCTCTCCCATTTGGTCCTCCACTGAGTCGTTTCCTTCTCCAACTTTTTGATCTTCTTGGTCATCTGGGGAGAAACAACATCAGGTAGTCTACTGGCTAGTAACTATCCCATCATGGGCCCATATATTACACCAGGGGTTCCCAAACTTATTACTTAAAGTTCGTCATCGGATTTTTATTCAACATCAGAGGTCTAGAACAATTGGCGATAACAAAATAACATTTAATCAACTCATATAATTTGTTGAGCTATTACTTTTATAATGTTCTACAAAGACCCACCCTACTCAGCTCCTGATTGGCTCTAACCCTAACAAAAACTTGTGTAGGCTATTCATTATGGGTAATTTATCTTTATGCATGCTCAACTGAACTGAGCCAGATGTTGAGGATGCTAATCCACAAAGGGGCATCAGGAAGGGCATCGAGTCTTGATTCGCCGTCGTCCATTTAATTCTATGTCCACCCCTACAATGAGGGGACTAATCGTGACATGTAAAAATGGACCTAATCTTTATGCAAGCTAAAACAATCCAGGTCAAAAATAGCAAAAAATTGGTTCAGTTCATCTGGATACAGCACTGACTTCAGGCTAGGTACCATTTATAAGGTTGGGGGGATACCTACAATCAGTTGAGACCAAAGAAATCATTTTGATGAGGGATGAAATTTTTCTCCCACCAAACCTTGTGTCCAGATGAACCAATTCAACCTTTTGTGATACTGTCATTTACAGTCATGCTAGTTTCCTGACTCCCCTCTTTGTGTTTCAATGAGGGTAGGGCTCAGCCCTTACATACACACATATCCCCCTTGTCACCAATAAAGCTGACATGGGGGGGGTTCTCATGTAGTCACTGAAAGGTCCCCACTCTAGCCGTTAACTCTAACCATCATAGCTATGTCTAATTTTAACTCTAACATTAACCTAATCCTAGCCCTGAAATATAAAAAAAAATATAAAAGACCCATAGAGTTTGCCTACTTGCTGTGTGGTTTCAGGGTTTTCTATCCAAATGGGGACCAAACATCTTCATTGGATAAAAAACCCTGGTACACACACCCACACACACACCCACACACACACACACACACACACACACACACACACACACACACACAACACACACACACACACCGCGGAGCAGAGAAGAGTGAGTGAACCAGGTGAAGACATTACTTGAGTTGACAACTTGACTCGTTTGCATTAAGTGCAATAAAAGCTTTATAACATCCCCAAAGCAAATTCTCCAGTGTAACGTTAATGTGTGAATTCGCAGCAACACACAAAATAAAAAACATTACACTTAATCATAACACATGATATGGGGATCCAGAATGACTTGTTCAGTCTGGATGCAGGCCATGGTCTGGACACTGAGAAGCCATGGAGTTTACTATTCACATCTGGGACCCTCATATAAGTAATCCTCCGATCATCAGTCAAAGCTAAACCAGGATTAGTCAGTTAGCCCACCTAACAAGCATTCCATCCAGTACAAAGCCATGTGATCATTAGCATATTGTTTCCCACCTTTTCCATCTCTTGTCTGAAGGTGGTGAAGACCTCATTACTTTTAGCCAGGGTGCTCTGGAACTCTTCAAACTTGTCCATGTATAGTGACAACTGGAGTAGCAAAAGCAAGGGTATTACAAAAAGCACAGACTGCATAAGACCTCATTCAGATGTGTGCTTCATAGACAATTATAAAGATAAGAGTTAATAGATAACAAAATGCATTGAAAATTAAACATAGCACAGAAAGAAACCGACCAAACTAAAACCTAACCCCAATAGGTCAATAAAAAGACTTGCCTGAAAAGATTGTTCTTTATAAACCATATAAAACGGTCCAAAGAGTTGACAAATCTAATGGATTGGGGAAGATTATTCTAGATATTTGTGGCTAAAACTGCAAAGATATGGTCACCTTTTGTTTAGCAGTTGGGAGAGGGGGATGGATAACAGACCAAGGTTTGAGGACTGGAGTGGTTCAAAAGTCAAACGAGGAGTGAAAAGATCAGAAATTTTAACTGGGGCCAAGTTCATGCAGTGTTTTAAAAGCAGTCAACAATACCTTCTAGATTATTCTGAATCTACAGGAAGGCAATGGAGAGATGAAAAGATGGGGTGATGTGGAAACTAGTTTTAGTGAGTGATCTATCAGCTGCATTTTTATTTATTTTCTAAATAATTTTTAGCCCCTGATTTCCCTAACCGAATTCCCCAGTTGCCTAAGGCTGTGTCACTTTGATGGCCCTTTAGAACATCAACAGGAAGGAGGAAGCTGTAGCATGCATCTCCTCCAAGTCACATGACGACTAGCCCTCGCTATTTCACACATCACGGTCTCACGGGGAAAGCACAGTGCTTGGCCGATGGAGAACAAAGGAGAGTACTTTCCGTTCACTTAACCGTGAGCACCCAGAAGACCCAGAGAGGCACACTAGCGAACCTAGAATACGTTATCCAACCTAACCCCTATACCCAAGTGAGGCTTAGCCAATTATGCCCCACTAACTATGGATCTCCGGCCGTGGTTGGAAACGGCGCAGCTGGGATTCGAACACACAACTGCATGACGCAGAGATGCGCTTAACATTGCCTTAACCCCCTAGCAGCTGCATTTTTAACCAACTGTAAATGATTTAAGGCATCCTTAGATCCTTAAAAGACAAAATATATCTGATTTTAGTAATATTTATTAACTGAAGAAAATAGGATAGGACAAGCTTAGTAACATTGTGAAAGACGATACCAAACTTTTTAGCAATAGGTTTGATCTTCAATAAAGTGGATCAATAAACTGATCAACTTCACAGGCAAAGTTCTCAGGACTAATTAAGAGTACTTCAGTTTTGTTAGCGTTTAGATGGAGCAAAATCAGAGACATCCAGTCTTTGATGGCAGCTAAGTAATCATGGAGGAAGGACAGTTGATTCAGGTTATTGGGTTTGGCAGAAAACTAGATGCAAGTATCATTGGTAAAACAGTAGAGGTGGCATAGATAATGAGAGGATTGGCCCATGGACAGAACCCTGAAGGACTTCACACAGTAGGGGAGCTGATGCGGATATATAATTGTTAATGTAGACATTAAATTGTCTATTAGTCTGATTTAGTGTGAAATCAACCTAATACAGTACCAGAAATGCCAACCCAGTTCTCTAACCTCTAAAGTAAGATGGCATGATCAATGGTATCAAAGGCGGCAGTTAAATCTAGAATAAGAATAGAATATTTGACTTCATCATTATGCATAATAATTTCATTGGACACACTTTATAATCGAGTCTCAGTAGTGCGCTTTCGGCAAAAACTGGACGGAAAGTTATTGAAAATGTTATGACCCTCTATCAGCTCCAGGATCCAAAACAACTTTTTTTACCCCAGGATTTTGGATGGAAAAGAAAGTCTTATAATTGCTCTATGACTCTAACCAATCCCATTTTGAAGTGAGGCTGAAAACATGTATGAGTCCAGTATGTGAACCACCTAGCTCCCAGAGCTGAGGAGGACATTCAGTGGAACGTTGAAACGTACTCATGTTTTTGTTTTAAACATATGCCCAGGTGACTCGATTGAAGTATTTTGACCTTCTCAACATGAATTTTGAAATCTTCAACTATAATGGCCCTATCAACTTTGAGAACAAGAGAAAGCAGCGGTTCAGAGAATTCACTGAGAAATCCAGATGAATTAGGGGGTTGATAAATGATTACACAGCAAATTGGCTTATCACACACATTTTTTAACATTACAATGTTAAACTGATTCATGATTAGTTTATGCTGTGTTTTTTTCTTTAGAAAAGATTTGAGGAGACAGATATTCTTTGTTTCCTCTGAAAAAACTACATGGTCAACAAGTTGGGGGCGATTCAAAAATCAATGCATCTTTGTTGTTAATCTTGGTTAAGATAGCATGCATTTTCCCCTTTCCTTATCTATCAATCACTAACAATAATCCATCAGCCAGAAATGGGAATGTGCATTTAACAGCTTAACTAGATTTGCTCTTTAGCTTAGCTGAAGCTTGTGTTTTTAGGATCTAATCCAAAGCGTTTGATCAAAAGGTCAACCATGAAATTATTTTATAAAAAACTTTAGGGTTTCTTGTTCATCCTTGGTTTTATGTTAAATAATGTAGACTTGACAAAAAAAAGTATGAAATCATGCTCAAGTGTATGTGCAGATAAATATATTCATTACCTCCAGTAACCAACTAGAGATATACGTGCTCGAGTGTACGTGTGTGTGTGTATGTCTGCCCAGGCAGATACCTGCTGCTTAAGCTGAGTTTCCTGCTCCTTCATCAGTTCACATTTGTTTCTCGACTCTGTGGCATCTTTCAGGAGCTGCACCAGCCAAAAACAGTCACACACTATTCAAGCTCACAACAAAAATCTCCAGACATGACAACTATACAATATAAACGTATTATGTAATTATGAGGATTTAATTTAATTTAACTTACTAACATCTATGTTGATAAACTGCAATTGCAATAATGTTTGACCAATTGATACCCCTTGATTCCATTTCCAATTAATTGAGGCCAGTGCTGTTGCTGGCATCATCCCTACTGCCTGATGAAAATCAAATCAAGGTTTTATGTATACTGTAGCCATAGTTTGGGGTGTCCAAACTATGGCCCGCGGTTCATTTCTAATTTGGAGCAAATTCTAAAAACCTAATGGGATAAGGCCCACATAAAACTTGCATTTAAATGTGTTGTACTTCTTAGTTTTAACACTAGATAGAGCTACCGTTTTCATAGAAGACTTCAACAAGGGTGCTTCTCCAAGCTGCGAGAGTGTGGAGGTGCGGCTGTTAAAATGCACCGTTTCATCCACCAAGAAGCACTCTGTGCTATGACAGTCAAGCTTGACAATATGATGACTACAGCTGTGAAAAATGTCAACATAACGAGGGCTCTACCACAGATAATTTCAAGCTTTCCAATCTGATGTTGATGCTCAATACAAGGACGTACTCTGTCATTCTGATGTGAACTGGCTTAGTCACTGCACCATGCTGAAGCGGTTTTATTCCTTAAGATCAGAAATTGACCAGATTTTGAACGAGAAGGATGGGGCTCTTCATGAACTGAGTAACCCTCTATAGTTGGCAGGCATGGCATTTGTAGTTGATCTTACTGGTCATCTTAACACACTAAACAAAAGCATGCAAGGCAAAGACTAGCTTGTGCCACAACTTTATGTACACATGAAAACATTCTGTGATGCTTCGTCTCTTTCAGACACAATTAGGGAACTTCAATGTTGCCATTTTGTCTGAAATCAAATGTGCTAAAAAAAAGGGAAATATGTATCTGTGATCACATCTCTTATGACTGAATTCAGTCAGTGCTTCGAAGACTTTTGTCATTGAGAAAGAAATCAAGCTGTTCTCAACTCCCTTCCTGAAGTCTGCAATTAGAAATTATTGAAATGCAGCATGATGACTCTGGAGAATGAAAATCATGTTCTCTTCCTATCCAACTTCTACGAGAGCTTGGAAGAGGCCAAGTTTCCTCTGATGCAATGCCATGCAAAAAGAATGAGTCCGTTTGGCCCAACATATATATATATATATATATATATGTGAGTAAATACCTTCTCTGTTAACTCTGAACAAAAGCAGACTGAGAACCTAAGTGGCCGACATCCATCTCTGTGATGTTCTTCGCATCTCAACCACCAAACTTACTCCTGACCTATCAGCCATCCTTCAGTCCGGAGGGCAGCATCACTGCTCCCACTAAGTCCAACACTTGTCCCAGTATATGCAAATTAAAAATATATGACACAGTATTCATGTGTTGACAAGCCCAATTACTTATAAATTGAGTCAATCAAAGGTAACATTTTCTAACAAATATTAGCTGATGTGTTAATAACCCAAATAACTTTATTTGCATGACTAGCTTAAATATACCCATCCCCTTGTCCCATTATTTTTCCCTCTTTATACAGAGCTGTGAAGGAGATCACCATCCTGACTCAGAAGCAATCTGAGGCTATTGTTTTGTGAATGACCTGTTGACCCTTTTTGTAACAAAATAAATGGAAACTCGTAAGTGGAAAGTTGTGATGTAGGCAATTTTTTCTTTAGGTATATTCGATTAACAGGCATAATTCACCTACATTGCATTGATTTTGTTAACTTTAATAGTGACTGAGCCTTTTGTATATTTTTATGTATGTGGCCCTCAGTGAAAAAAGTTTGGACATCCCTGCTGTAGTATCTGTTGGTAATACCAGCTTGATGGGGCGGCATAGCTCAGTGGGTAGAGTGGTCGCCTGGCGATCGGAAGGTTGCAGGTTCGATCCCCGGTCCTGCATACAGCATGTCGAGGTGTCCTTGAGCAAGACACTTAACCCCTAACTGCTCCCCGAGCGCCATCTGTTGGCAGCTCACTGCTCCTATATATAATAGGTTGGGTCAAAAATGCAGAGAACAAATTTCCCCTTGCGGGACTGATAAGGGAATCCTTCCTTTCTTTCTTTCTTTCTGGAGAGGAAAGCAAGGCTGGTGTATGTGTGTACTGACCCTATTTTCATCAT
>OMLC01095894.1:0-10989 GCA_900302585.1 Regalecus glesne | reverse complement strand
TTAGGTGTTTCAGTGTCTTGCTCAAGGACACCTTGACACTTTCTGCAGGGGCTGTGATCAAACCACCAATCTGAAATACTAGACAACAACCCTACCTACTGAGCTATGCTGAACCGCATATAATATGAAAGTTATATATGAAATATATGATAAAAACTATATCATTTCATATTGGTTAACAGGAGGATGAACTCTAAGGTAACGTCTAAGGTGATTTAGTTACCTTGTTTTAATTAATTTGTTTGACATTTTCTAACCTAGTTTTTGTCAAAAAAAAGAACAAGATGATTATCATATTCAACCATGCCTCGTTCATAGTCATATCAGAGAAAGGTTGATGATCAACAAAGTCAACACTGCTCCTCCATGAGTTATCACATCTGGCTAGTTTTGATTCATGGGTTGTCTGATCCAATGACATAAAACACTTCATCACTACTTTAAAAAAAAAATCACCTAACTCCCTCATCAGTATATTCAACTCAAAAGAAGGAAACCATATTTTAGGTACTTAGGACACAGCACTCGGGACCTTTGTACCTCCTCTCTGAGCTCATACTGCTTGATGAGCTTCTTGAATTTCTCAGCCAACTCCATATTCTCCTGCCTCAGTTTGGTGTTGCGGGAGCTGTGCTCCTCCATGTGAACTTCAATGTCACTCAAGGTCATCTGGAAGTGTAACATGGCTTCCTTACGCTGCTCATCGTATTCTCTGGACCGCTGGGCATTCTCCTCCTACCGGGACACCAAGAGGTAATTGTGTGTGTGTGTCTGTGTGTGTTATGTGTGTGTGTGTATGGGGGGGTGTCAGGAGTTTGGGCAAGTAATCACAAAAGACAATGTGAAACAAACAGTATGATGAGATATACTTGTATCATTACATACAGACATATGCCATGGCATTTGAGATAGGAAGACAAGTCATTTGTTATGCTTATTAACAATTGTTAATAACGTGTTCTGCTGAGCACAAAAGCAATAAGCAAGCCTTGGTCAGCTCATAATGGCACTATCAAGTTAGAAGAACTGAAAGCCCAGCTTTGTGATACCATGAGGTGAAACCGCCTTCAAGTTGAGGAAAGCTCCAAATAACTAACAAAATAGACCTGAAATTAATCAGCTTGTGTTACACTTGAATCAGTTGACAAAAAACGTTTATATAATGAAACCCCTTCACTTAAAATCTAGAATCTAAATCTTATATTAAACTTAAATTAATTAAAATTGAAATAGAGGGGCTGCTGTAGCTCGATGGTTATAGCACTCACTTCAGGGAACTGACAAACCATAGGCAGCAGGTTCAAACCTACTGGGGGGGTGTCAGAAAGGGCATCCAGCCTAAATCCACCCCAAGCTCCATCTAAGTATGTGGCCATCCCCACAAAGTGGGAATTAACTGTGACATGTAAAACGGGCCTCTATCACTATTAAGAATTGAAAATCATGATGCAAATCTAATGGATTTGCTTTATGAACCCTGTTTTGGAACATCAAGAGCTCTCATCAAGATATTTCTGACTTTGACTGTTGCTTGAATGTCTTATTTGGAAAAAAGCTCCTACTTAATTCTGATGGTTTTCTTATGCCAAATGACATTTTGTATTTTACTATTGCATATTTCCTCTCCGAGGAACCATCACCTTATCGTGGTGGAGAGGTTTGAGTGTCTCTATGATCCCAAGAGCTATATTGTCTGGAGCCTTGTGCTCCTGATAGGTTCTCCCATGGCAAATTGTTCTCTGGTGAGGGACCAGACTAAGAATGGTTCAAGAAAACCCCATGAAAGATCCAAAAAGAAGTGATGATATCCTGCCCGGAGGAAGACCAGGGCCCTCATTTGAAGCCTGGCCCAGAAGGAGGGCCCATCAGCAAGCGCCTGGTGGCCGAGGTTACCACGGAGCCTGGCCGGGCTCAGCCCGAAAAAGCAACGTAGACACTTCTCCATCCTGTAGACCCACCACCTACAGGAAGAACCAGTGGGGTCGGTGCACTGCCAGATAGGTAGCAGTGAAGAAAAAGGGTCTCAGCAGACCAGAACCGAGCAACAGAAGCTAACATTAGGTATGTGGAATGTCACCTCCTTGGGGGGGTAAGGAGCCAGAGCTTGGGCGGGAGGTGGAACGGTACCAACTAGATCTGGTGGGGCTCACCTCTATTCACAGCATCGGATTTGGAACCAAGGTCTTAGATAGGGGTTGGACTTTATATTATTCAAGAGTTGCCCAAGGTGAGAGACACTGGGCAGGTGTAGGGATACTCACGAGTCCCGGGCTGAGGGCCACTATATTGGAATTGCAGCCTGTGGATTACAGAGTCGTGTCTCTACGCTTTAGGATTATGGGAGGGAAAACTCCGACTGTTGTCTATGCCTACGCACCAAACAGTACTTCAGAGTATTCAACCCTTTTGGAGACCCTGGATGGAGTCCAGCATGGAACTCCTGAAATGGACTCTTATCATTTTACTGGGAGACTTCAATGCACATGTGGGTAATGATGGAGACACTTGGGGGAGTGTGGTTGGAAAGAACTGCCTCCCTGATTTGAACCCAAGTGGTGCTTTATTGTTGGACTTTTGTGCTAGTCATGGATTGTCCATAACAACAACCATGTTCGAACATAAGCATGCTATAAGTGTATGTGGTACCAGTGCACCTTAGGGCAAAAACCAATGACGGATTTTGTAATTGTATCATATGATTTAATTCCACTTATTTTGGAAACTCGGGTGAAGAGAGGAGCAGAGCTGTCAACTGACCACCATCTAGTGGTGAGTTGGGTCAGGTGGAGAGGGAAGCCTCAGGACAGACCTGGTAAGCCCAAACGTATAGTGCGGGTGAACTGGGAACGCTTGGAGGAGGACTCTGTCAAGAAGACATTCAACTCCCACCTACAGCAGAGCTTTTCTGGTATCCCTGAGTAGGTTGGGGACATTGAACCAGAGTGGGCTATGTTCAAAGCTTCCATTACCGAAGCTGCAACTGTGAGTTGTGGTCTCAAGGTCATAGGTACCTCAAGAGGTGATAACCCACGAACACTCTGGTGGACACCAGCAGTTAGGGAAGCTGTTGGACTGAAGAAGCAGGCCTTTCGGGATAAGTTATCCCGGGAGACTCCAGAGACAGTTGTAGGGTACAAACAGGCCCGAAGGACGGCAGCCTCAGTAGTGAAAGAGGCAAAGCAGCAAGTGTGGGAGGAGTTCGGGGAACCCATGGAGAAGGACTTTAGGTCAGCTCCAAAGCGCTTCTGGAAAACCGTCCGGCACCCCAGGAGGGGAGAACGGGGAACTGTCCAAGCTGTTTATAGTAAGGATAGGACGCAGTGTAGCTCAACTGAGGAGGTAATGTGACGATGGAAGGAACACTTTGAGGAACTACTGAACCCAACTCACCCACCCTCTAGGATAGAGACAGAGCTGGAGGGTGATGGAGGGTCAACAGCAATTTCCCTGGAGGAGGTCAATGAAGTGGTCAAAAAACTACACAGTGGAAAAGCCCCAGGCATTGATGAGATCTGTCCAGAAATGCGGAAGGCTTTGGGTGTCGAGGGGCTGTCATGGATGACACGTTTCTTCAACATTGGCTGGAATTCTAGGATAGTGCCAAAAGAGTGGCAGATGGGAGTGGTGGTCCCAGTTTTCAAAAAAGGGGACCAGAGGGTGTGCGCTAATTCCAAAGGCTCCACATTACTCAGCCTCCGTGGAAATGTCTACTCTAAGGTGCTGGAAAGGAGGGTCTGGCCAATAGTTGAACTACAGATTGAGGAGGAACAATGTGGATTCCGTCCTGGTCGTGGAATAACATACCAGCTCTTTACGCCTGCAGGTACCTGGAGGGGGGTTGGGAGTATGCCCATCCAGTCTACATGTGTTTTGTAGATCTGGAGAAGGCTTATGACCGAGTCCCCCAGGATATATTGTGGGAGTATAAAATAAGAGGGTCATTGCTCAGGGCCATCCAATCTCTCTATGCCCAAAGCAAGAGTTGTGTCAGAATTCTGGTTAGTAAGTCAGACTCTTTCCCAGTAGGGGTTGGTCTCCGCCAGGGTCGCTCCTTATCACCTATCTTGTTTGTGAACTTCATGGAGAGGATCTCCAGGCGTAGTTGTGGAAGAGAGGGGCTGCAATTCGGTGAATTAGGTTTAAATCACCGGTTAGGTTTTTTGCCGATGTTGTGGTTTTGATGACATCATCGGTCTCTGACCTCCAACACTCACTGGATCAGTTCGAAGCGGAGTGTCAAGCAGCTGGAATTAGGATTAGTACCTCTAGATGTGAGACCTTAGTTCTAAGCAGGACACCAGAGGATTGTCCAAATCCGAGTAGGGAATGAGTCCTTACCCCAAGTGAGAGAGTTCAAGTATCTCGGGGTCTTTTTCCCAAGTGGAGCATGAGTTGGACCAGAGAATTGGAGCTGCTGGAGCGCTATCGTGCTCCCTTTACCAAACCATCATTACTAAGAGAGAGCTGAGCCAGAAGGCAAAGCTTTCGATCTACCAGTAAATATTTGTGCCCACTCCCTCCTATGCCCAAGCAGCTGAGATGGGGTTTCTTAGGAGGGTGTCTGGCGTCTCCCTTAGAGATAGGGTGAGAAGCTCAGACATATGTGAGGGACTGGGAGTAGAGCTGCAGGTCTTACAAACAGAAATGAGCCAGTTGAGGTGGTTCGGGCATCTAGGAAGGATGCCACCTGATCGCCTCCCAAAAGAGGTTTTTTAGGCACGTCCAGCTGGGAGAAAGCCAAGGGGTAGACCGAGGACCAGATGGAGGGATTATATCTCCACACTGACCTGGGAACTGATTGAGATCCCCCAATTAAAGCCGGTGGATGTTGCAAGGAAAAGGAAAGCTTGGAGTTCCCGGCTGAAATCTGCTACCACTGCGACCTGCCACTGGATAAACGGTTGATGATGGATGGATGGTTGGATGGATTCATTACATTTCTTGAGTTATCATTTATTATGTTTTTTTAATCAGTCATCCCATAATACCTCAATGTTACAATGTTATCAAATTAATTTAAAGTAGTAGAACTATTCACTATTTGGACTTCTTGTGGTGTGCTAGAAAAGCCTTCTCCAGAAGTCAGTCACACATTGCAAAGAAGTCTCATCTGGAAGCGACGTGAGTCTCTTTAGGACCCGCTCCTCTATAACTTTCAACACGTTAATGCAACGTTGAGTTGTCTCACCCATTTGTTCAGCAGCTCCTGCTTTGACTTTTGAAGGATCTTGCCAGTTTGGTGTCCCTTCATTGATTTTTTTTAACTTAAAGATTCTTTACTATCAACTGGCTCTGCCTGCATCAGAGGGTGAGTCTCAGATGTTCCCTGTGACAGGGCATCTTACGTGCTGTTTCCTCAAACCCACATACAAGTTTAAGGTAATTTAAGTCCTCGCTGAAATGGATCAAAATGTCTTGATGCATGCTCAATAATCCAAGAAAATTATTCAGAAACATTTCCCCACTCAATCAGGGGCCATCTTCATTCTGAGCTGACTGCAAGAACCCCAACCTTATAAACAATACAGTTGCCTGCCACAAAGTGACGAACCAGTGGTGAGTATGTGGCAGAAATTTCGGAAGAGTTGAGATATGTATTTTCGAAATATCATGTCTCAGTTGTTTTTGAACACACTGGGCTAAAACTTTGTCCACTCCAAGGATCGAATCCTCTGGTACAAGCGGAGTGATATAGCGTATGCTGTTAAATGCCGGGAGAATTGCGCTGACTCGTACATTGGGGAAGAAATGGCCAGGAGGACAGCACAATAAAGGAGAGACAATATGTCAGAACAGGACACTGCAGCTTACACCCATCTACAGGGTAGTGGCCAATTGCTTAAGATGAGGATGTACAAATTATTGTTGAGGAAGAATATTGGTTTGAAAGCGGTGTTGAAGAGGCCATCTATGTGAAGACGGAAAAAACATATGTGAACAAAGGGGGGGGTACATAAAGAGTACATCTATGATCATCTTACAATGCCGTGATTGCAATTATTCCTCAATCCTCTGTGACCAGTACTCATTACCACTGAATGTACAGTCAATTGTCAGCTTGCATATGAAACCATCCTCTGTTGGTCGGCATGCATTATATCATTTACAAGGGTAGGGGGATGCTTGCAGCTAGCTCAGACTGAAGATGTCACCTGTTTGAGTGACAAAACATTTCTGAATAAACTTCTCATCTAGTTGAACCAATTCCCCTTTTTATAACTTTGATTTCAACTATTTCCCAATCCTCTGAATAGTACACACTCCCATTGGAACTCCTTTCAGTCTCAATTGGCATATGAATCCATTGCTGATTTGGCTGTTATGCAACTGTATTGTTTATAAGAGTGGGGATACCTGCAATCAGTTTAGACTTAAGATGTCACCTGTATTATCGATTAAATGTTTCTTTCAATAAACATTATCCAGATGAACTGATTCAACCTTTTTGTCATTTTTAATGTTATTTTTCTGTATTAGTGGATGGATATGTTTTTAATTATTTTTACTTTTTTCATAAAATTTCAGTAAAAAGGTAAGTAAAACTTGTATGGGATTGCTGTTGGTCTTAACCCTAGGTCACACTGTAATGCTCAGGAACATGGTTTCAGCTATCTATTAGATAAGTTGTATATGGTTGTTGTGAGGACTTTAATGGACAACTGCTTTGTTGGATAAGTTCATTCTTTCTCATTTGTCAAATTAGAGCATGTGTAAGCTCAGCATCACTTGGATGAAACCAATTTTAAAAAACAGCTAGTTAGACACCATCTGACTTGAGGGTTGTTTACTTTTTTGAATAAAAATATTGTAATCTAAGCCAGATCCATGTTGAAAGACAATACTGACATACCTTCAGTGTCTTGTTGTGTCTCTGTAGCTCCCTGCAAAGGCTCTCCAGCTTGCTGCGGGCCAGGATGGCCTTGCTGTGCTCCCCTTGGAGGTGTATCTTCTCCTTCACTATCTGAGACTGCTTCTTCTGAAGTGCCCTAACCTGCTTCTGCGTGCAGCGGCTCTCTTCCAACTAGACACAGATAATCAAAACACTCAACATAAACCACAAAGGATTTTTTTCTTTTCTTCCATATTCCAAAATATTGAGTGGGGCTTAGCCATTATAGATCAGGTTAGCACTTTTAGGCAAGGAAAAATGGTAGCAGAGCAAATTCATTAACAGAATTAATTAGCAAGGTATACCAAAACAGTCTCATAAGCAAAGAGTCCCTATACTAGATGGGAAAGTGTACAGAGGTAAAACTTTAGATGAATACAGTTGCAGTGGTATAAAGTCAAAAATAATTATTTATTGGAGCAAACTATTGTATACAACCATTGCCCTCAAAATTCTCTGCAAAATTCAGACATCGCTTTTTAGGATGTGAAGGAAGTCACCCAATGACATAGACACATTTTTGACAGCAGCAGCACAGTTAAAAATGTATTTTGAATTAAACATGTCTTTTTCCTATAGAGCAGGAGCCACCAAGGGTAATTCTAAATAATCTGTGACAAAAAATATAATTGTAAAGTGAGATCTGCACCCCTTAACAAATAACAAAAGCAAGATTTGAGTAGATTGAAACTATCGGATGAATGGATGAGACAGAGTCTCACTGCTTACCAGGTCCGCATACTTCTTACACAGGGCAGCAAGTTTTTCCTCAGGAGTGGCTAAAGCATTAAGGGCCTCCATAAATAAGACAACCTCCTTCCCTGGAACATTTACATAATGACATATTAGTTCTAAGATCAGGAGATTCACAAACATCACAAAACAGATGCACTGACTACATGGAATGGGCAGGCCTTTTTTGCCATAGGATTGAATGGGTTGCTTTCAAAACATATTGTTACAGTGACTTGGCTACTACATTAAAATTGTAGTCTGATTAGTTGAAATGCATAAAGGGACTGAATAGTTCTACTACTTTAAATTAATTTGATAACATTGTAACATTGAGGTATTATGGGATGACTGATTAAAAAAACATAATAAATGATAACTCAAGAAATGTAATGAATCCATCCAACCATCCATCCATCGCCAACCGCTTATCCGGTGTCGAGTCGCGGAGGTAGCAGATTTCAGCCGGGATCTTCAAGCTTTCCTTTCCCTTGCAACATCTACTAGCTCTGATTGGGGGATCTCAAAGCATTCTCAGGCCTGTGTGGAGATATAATCCCTCCATCTGGTCCTCGGTCTACCCCGTGGCCTTCTTCCACGTGGCTGAAAAACCTCTTTTAGGAAGCGATCAGGTGGCATCCTTACTAGATGCCCGAACAACCTTAAATGGCTCCTTTCTATTTGTAGGACCAGCGGCTCTACTCCGAGTCCCTCACGTATGTATGTAATGAATTATAATCAAAATATTTTAATACCTTTTAGTGACAGAAAACACTGGCATTCAGGCTTCCCTTCGCCAGCTTACTTGTGACATGGAGTGAAAATTCTCTTTGCAGCTTTGACCTAAAGCACAGTTGTTTTTTTATATTTTCTTAACATTTATCCCCTTTTTCCCATATGAATTCCCCAAGTTGCCTATGGCTGGATCTGTTGCTTAGATATCCCTCTGGAATGTCAACAGGAGGGATGAATAAATAGTATGTGTCTATTCCAAGTGACAGCATGACTAGCCCTCGGCATTTCACGTCACGGTCTCATGGGGATAACACAGTGCTTGGCCGTCGGAGAAGAGTGAAGCGAGAGTACTTCCCATTCGTTCACTTAACCGCGGGTGCCTGGATGGCCCAGAGGGATCGCCAATGATGAGAACCTATTACCCTTTATCCAACCTAACCCATATGACTACACGAGGCTTAGCCAATTATGCCCCACTAACTATGGACCTCCAGCTGTGGTTGGAAACAGCCCGGCTGGAATTAAAACACCCAGCTGTGTGACGCAGATATGCGCTGAACATCACCTAAACCCCCTGCGCCACCGGAGGCCCTTGAAAGCACAGTTTCTTAAGAATTGCACACACTAGTCACCCTTTGAAAACCCCCCAAAAAGATCTAGACACTGGAGTAGCCCCGTTTCAGTGCCACGAGATCAGCACCGATGATTCAGTGCAGCCATTTCAGCGCCAGCTGTTTCAGCACCAGCAAAGTTTTAGCACCAGAAGCAGAAAAAAACATACATAACTTTTCCAATTATAAGAAAGGAATAATTTCATAAAGAAAAGAGAAGGATTTGAACAAACATATGGGAATAAAAATATTGTATCAATTAAAATTACACACACTGATTTAGTAAAGGGGCGGCATCGCTCAGTGGGTAGAACGGTCGCCTGGCAATCAGAAGGTTGCATGATCAATCCCCGCACCTGCAGAAAAGCGTGTCGAATGTCCTTGAGCAAGACACTCTTCCCCTAACTGCTCTGCCCTGTGATAGAATGGTGATCTATTAGGGGTGTACCCTGCCGTTCGCCCAACAAGAACGGAGATAGGCTTCAGTTACCCCGCGACCCGATTTCGGAAAAGCGGTTGATGATGGATGGATGGATGAATACGGATTTGGTGCTTAAATATACAAACTACTTGATAACTCTCAAATGTGGGTTTAGATAAAGAGATGGGTTAGGTACTATTCAGCGCATTCCAAACAATATGACATCCTCACGTGTGTGAGACAGACAGACAGACGACAGACAGAGAAAGAGAGAGAGAGAGAGAGAGAGAGAGAGAGAGAGAGAGAGTTGGAATTTCCAATGGCGCTAAAATGGCCATGGTGAATCGTTGGCACTGATGTGGTGGCGCTGAATAGTAACTAACATTTGTACATTTAAATTAGAAGCCTAAATTAGTATTTTAGTAAATAAAATTTGTTAAAGGGGGTTGAGAAAATCCATTCAAGTTACACAACTTCATGGCGAAATATAGAGAACCCACTGAAGTGACAACTTCACAGGTGAGTCTGCCTACCAAAAGCTTTCTTGTCTTCCGTCTTGGTGTCTTCTGGGTCCAGCTCCACCTCACCCAGGTCACTGGAACTGTCATCCCTTCCTGTAGTCTCTCCCCTCACCTCCTCAGAGCAACATAACCCAAGAGTGAACTCCTCAATGTCCTCCTGACAAACAGAGAGAAAGAGGGAGAGCTGAAAGGAGGTGTGAACATGCCTATGTCAATATATTCAGGTTAACCACCTTCCTGTTCACAAATCAGTTTTTTATAATGTATTAGCCTGTTCCACTTCAGCAGTGTGAAGGACAGCACAAACTGCCACAGAAATCCAAGCAAGTCAAATAATTAGTCAACTAACATCTGTAGCACATGATGAAAGAACCAGTCAACACTCATCAAACATGAAAGTTATTGTATTTAACAAACGTAAATTGACTGCATATAGCACTTTCTAGCTGCAACAGCCACTCAAAGCACTCTACAATTAATGAAAGTCTCACAATCACTTCATCAGGTGCAATTTGGAGCTAGGTATCTTACTAAGGGACACCTAAGCCATTAGGAGCTGAGGATTGAACTGGCAACCAGCTCTACCTCCAAGCTCCTGCCACCCTAAATGCTCTCCAAAACAGGTAAAATCATTTTCCTATTAAAAATAAAAGCCTGTAGGAGTATCAATTCCTGGGAGAAAAAGTGTCCCAAGAAGTCACTTTTTCTCCTGGGAGAAAAAGTTTCCTAAGAAGTCACAGCTCATTAAAGAGACTGGATACAACTTCAGGATGGACAGCAGTGGTAAATGGCTCCTATACTGATAAGGAGCAGTTTTCCTAACTATCATGTCTATTCGGTATTTGTTTGGTTTTTTTGAAAAAAGGAAAAAGGAAAAAAAAAGAAAAAATGACACAAATCATGCCCTTTTTTTCCTCTTATATTTTTGTCCCTCTTTCCCCCACCCAAATTCCCCTAGTTGCTTATTGCTGGATCTGTCGCTTTGATGCCCCTCTAGAGCAGGGGTTTCCATCCTTTTTTCTCAGACCCCCCCAACTCAAAACTGTTTTAATCGGAGCCCCCTCTACATAAATATATATA
>OMLC01095893.1:0-11220 GCA_900302585.1 Regalecus glesne | reverse complement strand
CTTTTATTTATGTAGCACTTTAAAAAAAACACATGGTTACAACGTGCTTTACATGCAAATCATTAAAAACAAGAGTAAATAGATAAATTTAGAATTAAACATGACAGAAAGAAACAGAGCAAATTAAACACCAACTGCAACAGGTCTATCTACATAAAGGCTTTCCCAAGAAGATGGGTTTTTAGAAGATGCTTCAAACGGTCCAAAGATTCCATAAATCTAATAGATTGGGGAAGACCATTCCAGAGATTTGGGGCTAAAACTGCAACGACATGGTCACCCTTTTGTTTTGCAGTTGGAGTGGGGGATGGAAAAAGGACAGAGGTCTGAGGATGGGAGTGGTCGGAAAATCAAATGAGGAGTAAGGAAATCTGAAATCTAACTGGGAGCAAGATCGTGCAGTGATTTAAATATAATCAACTAGTTGTAGGTTATTCTGAATTTTATTGAAAGCCAATGGAGCGATGAAAGATCAGAGGTAGAATCTTGAGATAGAATCTATGGTTCAAGGAGATCAGACTAGTAAAATGGGGCAATCTCATTTAGGATTTTATAAGTCAGAAGAAACACATTGAAGTCTACTCTAATGTGGACAGGAGGCCGCTAATGTGCTGATCAAGGGAAAGACAGGGATCAAACAGAACATCAAGATTTTTGGCTGCCACAGATTGTGAAATCATAGAGTTGTTGATTTTATTACTTGATCAAATGACAGTCTAGCAGAGCCAGTGACCAAGTCAATTTTATTTGTATAGCCCATTATTACAAAATAAAAATTAGCCTCAGTGGACTTCACATTAACACAACATCCTGTCCTTGGAGCCTCATATTGGATAAGGAACAACTCCCTTAAAAAGCCCTTTAACAGGGAGAAATATAGGAAGAAATCTTAGGGAGAGCACCAGAGGAGGGGTCCTTTGTTAGTTACAAACACCTGAAGATGATCACTAATCAGCCTCACTATTACATCTGCTTTTCTAAGTCTGCTGATCAAAGTCATTGTGGTCTCAGGCTTCATAACATCATTTGCTGATTGGCTTAATGAGAGAATTTCAGTCACGCTACTCTAGTGTGTATTCTAAATGATAACACGAATATGTTATTGTTTTTCAAATTGCACAGTTCTGGAAAGTTAGATTTATTCAAGTAGATCTTATACATGAGTTACGGTATCAGGTGAGAAATTAAATATTTTCAACACAATATTTTTTATTGCATATCCATAGAATAATTAATTCCATGGCAATGGAAAATAACATTGATCCATTATAATCAAGGGGTCAATTCACCTATTGGTTATGGTTATATGATAAATTACTTTAATTGAGAATCAAACGCATCTTTTTTGCTCAATAATCCAGGTAACCCAAAAAATGTATCATTTGAATCAGGCCATCTGAACATAGAGTCAACAAACAGGGCGTAAAAACATTCATCTGAATTCATCTGATATTTCTGACCCATTTCGGTATTGGTTGCCTCGAGCCTGTGTGTGAGTACCCTAATTTCCTTCAGCGAAAGGTTGCTGCATCCAGTGTTGGAAGGAACATTATTGCACGTCTTTCCTTCCTGCATCTGTCAGACTCTATAACCAGTACTGCTCTCCCAGCAGACCACATACACACCAAAACTAATAACTGGACTTCATACCATCCAGCATGTCAGTGTTGAATTTCAGTGTGCAACAAGATGCCCAATACAAATGCAATATCAATTCACTTAACTCCATTTGCAATTCAGCCAAGTTTTTTCTTCTTCTCCTGCCTCTGTTCTGCTTTCCACTTTGCTTGGCAGGGCTTTGGGTGGCTCACATGGTTGACTTCAAACTGATGAAGACATCCAGAGGAATGATGAAGATTCCTCCTGATTTTTGACTCCATGTTCAGATGAGTTGAGTTTATATGGGCTCCAGAGGATGAGATACCATGGTCCCGCTAGTCTAACGTGACCCCCTTTATTATTGACTCGTGATTAACATGCAGTACAACCAAGTCCTAGTTAACTACAGTAACGATGGAAACAGAGAGAGGCTGAAGGCATAGTTTTATTTTTCAAAACATCACACACAGTTCATCAATAGGGGGCTATGGCAGTTCAGTGGTACAGCATGGGGTTCAGAAAATACCAAGTGAGAGGTAACGGGTTTGAACCCACCATGGGGCATCAGGAGGGGCATTCAGCCTTAATCCCCCACCCTCCTTCTAGGTCCTGGTGCACCCCCACCACATGGAGGACTGATCATGACATGTAAAAAGGGACCTCTCGTACAGCACAATGCACAAATGAGTGGCATGGCCCAGTGGGTGGAGCGGCCCTCTGCTGATCAGAAGGTTGGGGGTTCAATCCTGGCCGATGAGCATTGAGATAGCCTCCAGTTAACCTGTGACCCGACTTCAGATAAGTGGTTGACTGATGGATGGATGGATGGTTGTGTACAATTTGTTCTGGGCATTTGTCATGCAACCTTTTGTCATAGCACAGGTCATGTAGGAAAACATTGGATATTGACTTGACTACAGTGCCACATGCGGCTGGCTGCCTTACCCTGAAACGAGGCCAACACCAGATCTTTGATGACAGTGTGTCAGATTAGACGTGTAGGTGGACCAAACGCTGGCGGATCTCACTCCCCGTTGATTATGACCTTGCAATTCTCTCTGACTCTTCTCTCCGTCTGTCCCTCTCGCCCACACACAGATATAGCTCAAAAACTGAGCCTCTGTGGACAGCCAGATGAGGAAAACTCTAATCAGGCACTGTACCTCATGATGAATCCACATGACACATACATACATACATACATGTATGTAGGGATACACATGCATAGTGGAAAATCACAATAAAGTAATCTCAAGTCACTAATACCCATTAGGCAACTTGTGGAAAGAAGAGCTTTCAAGTGCAGTGATTTAGAACCACCTGACGCCATTAGAGTAACTCTACGGACATTAGTTGGCCATCAGCAGTTATTACGTGATATGTGAAAGGTCTTCTCCTCGTCTTGCTAAATGAAGGAGACAATCCTGCTGCTCTCTTACAGTATATCAGCACTTTGCACCACTCTGGGACCGACTGTCACGCAACCTGCTGAGCGAACACGCCCCCTACGTGCTGAGT
Source organism: Regalecus glesne (assembly GCA_900302585.1). Lineage (NCBI taxonomy): Eukaryota > Metazoa > Chordata > Actinopteri > Lampriformes > Regalecidae > Regalecus > Regalecus glesne. The sequence goes on along the minus strand of OMLC01095893.1, from coordinate 8,103 downwards.
GGTCACCCGGGGTTCTGTGGGTACCCGCAGGCCCAGACACGCATCCACTCAAGAGCGCACCCTGTTGTGCCCCGCCCAGCCCCGGGCCACCGCTACAAACCGAGGGCGCAGGTGTTCCCATGGAAACCCAGTAGAACGGTGCTGAAGGAACAGCGCCAGGGACGTCCCGCAAGCGTGCGTGTGTAACGCAATTCGGCATTAGCTGTTCAAAAACACACCAAGTGAACGTTGAGAGACGGAGAGAGAGAGGAGGGGGAGTGTGTTTACTTGTGTGGGTGAGAAAAAGAGGGAGGTTATACTACACGATTAAGTTCAACTTTATAACGTGGACGTGTGGGGCTGTTTTCGAGGTGGGGTGGGGCGCCTATAGAGGACCCGAGGGGTTAATTGTCACAAAGGAGCAGCGTCGGACCTGTAAAGTACGAGTGCCACCTCTGGCTCCCTGGTAGCCTCCCACAGCGCAGCGCTACTTAAGCAGTAGCCAGCTTTCCCCCTCACCTCACCTCGGTGCTCTGTGGTAGGATCATGGCTGAGCCCAGGGAGAATTGGGAAGAGGGGAACGATGACTTGCCGGTTTACCTCGCCCGAGCCGGTACGGCGGACCAGGTGCCCCGGCGGAAATACGGCGGGATGTTCTGCAGCATCGAGGGAGCGTACGAGAGTAAAACCATTGATTTTGATGCGCTGAGCGTCGGCCAGAGAGGGTCGCACACCCCGCGAACCGCTAAGAGAGACGCCAGCCGCGAAACCGGCAGCTTCCCGCCACAGGGCACCGCACCGAACCGCACCGGCGTGGAGATCAGAACCGCCGGTGGTACCAAAGAAGTCCTGCAGAACCTGGGGGAGGGAAAGGTAAGGTGGCCGTCCATGTTTACAAGATGTGTTGTTGTTGCTGTTTTGTTCTGTTGTGTTTCGATGAGTCGCATTAAAGTTGAATCTTCTTGAATCTTCTTGGTGAGGGATCACTGACACTTCAGCCCCCTGTCGATGAGGGAGGGGGCTGGTTCATGGACACCGAGCTGTTGTGGGCTCCCATCTGATGAAACTATCCTGACAACATGTAAATATTCGGCTCCCGAATGTCACGTCAAGTCAATTTTATATGTATAGCCAATCATCACGCATTAAACATTTGCCTCAGCGGACTTTACACTAACACAACATCCTGTCCTTAGACCCTCACATCAGATCAGGAACAACTCCCTTTAAAACCCCTTTGACAGGGAGAGAAATAGAAAGAAACCTCAGGGAGAGCACCAGAGGAGGATCTCTCTCCCAAGACAGACAGCCATGTGATGGATGATGTGTGCACTTACCATCTTGGCCAAAGTGCTCACACTTATGTGAGGTTCAGTGTGTCCTGGGTATGAAGACCCTTCTAATCTCCCTCATATTAAAGGCTCCAAAATTCATCGACTTAAAGGCAAACTGGTTTTGTGCCAAGAGCAAGCTGAGTTCAGGCATTAAGACAAACTCAAATGACTTTTTCCATAAGTTGGTCTTTAATAAACTCATATTCATATGTCGATACACACTGTACCCCCTCCACACACACACATTCTCTTGTGTATGAGATGTGCCTCTCTCGACTTGACGCCCCTCAGCGGCCAGGGGAGGCTGATGAGAACAGCTTGCATTCGTCAACATGACTATAGGTGGAAAGCACTCGCTTCAAACTTTGAAAGCTGTCCATGGAATATAGTAGGATTGGTGGTAGACTGCAGCAGCAAGCTGTTTGGGGTCTTGAAGGCAGACACGGCATCACTACAAAGTGTTTCCTCGATGCAGACTGGATAAATTAGATTGTCTTCTTCCAGGTGGCTGGAGTCAATATCTCCTTTAAGACAAATCAGCTCTTAAAGGGAAACACAAACCTATTTATCGTGATGACAGAAGTTGGTTCTATTACCTCCAGTTAACTACTTGTTTCCTCAGTCAGGTGTTTATCTCTGCTGTGAAACAAATTGAAGGGGTGGCACAGCAAAGGAGGGAAGGCAGTTGTTTAGTAATCAGGAGATTGCTGGTTTGATCCCCTGCAGAAAACATGTCAAAGAGTCTTGAGGAAGACACTGGACCCTTAACTACTCTAGCCCTGAGGTGGAATGGTGGGTGACCTGTCCAGGGTGTTTCCTTACCTTTTTTTACATGAGCACTAGGATTGGCTCCAGTATGACTCTGCCACCTGACCTCAGATAAGCGGTTGACGATGGATAGATGGAGGGGAAAAAAATCGACATATAACTGACAGTCATCGGAAAAAGTTAAAGCTGAGATTTTATTGTGATTATAATCGTGTGTGGGTGGACAGAGAAACAACAAACAGCACAACTTCAAGTTAATGTTTTCAACGTGTCTTGAAAATTAAATTAAATATTATGAAGACAAATCTATAAGTGTTTTTTACTCACCCGCAGTAGTGCTTCACTTCTACGACACTAGACTTACTTGTTTGTTTTGAAATATACCCCACCCCTCTATTAATCACTGACCATGGTTACATGCACAGCATATTCCTATTAGAGGTGGAATATTGTCACTATCCCAATTCTGAAAACACGGGCCGAACCAGATTCGGGGGAAATTCTGGTTCGGCCATATTCCGGTTAGAACCCCCAATCTGTTCCAACCGGAATTCTAAAGCTTGAAAACCCTGGACGTCGAGTCCAAGCTGGCAAACAACAACAATCCCCCGCACGTCAGTCCCAGTCATTCTACCAGAGTTGACCAGAGTTGTCGTTGGCAGCATGGCTAACAGCCTCCTCAGCGTGAGTAGGAAGACACAATAACGGAGGACGACAGTCGTCCATTTTAATGGCCGATAGAGTTTGTTGTTGTTGTTCTACTTCAGTTTCCGATACAGCCGCGAAGGCCTCTGGGTACTCAGACTAACAACCAATCAACAGACGTTCCTTTGCAACAACCATTTCCGGGCATATTAGGTTTCACGTCGAACCGGAATATTCTAAGATAACACGAAAACATATAATTCAGGTTGCTACAGTGCATATAAACCCTTTTTTGGAAAATTGAAATAACCAGAATATTGACAGTAACCAGAGTATGGTGTGCATGTAACCGTGGACAATGGAGGAAGCTGAAGGCCACAGAACTCCTGCGAGGGTAATGGTGAAATAAACAACCATAACATAATAATATAATAATAGTTATAAAAACAATTCTTGTGACTGGGATCTGCTCACTTTGACAGAATACTTTCTTGCCACTGCTACCATGAAATCCTTTCAGTAACCGGAAGATTACTGATTCGATCCCTGGATCCTCCGGTGTTGAGGTGTCCTTTAGCAAGACACTGAACCCCCTAGCTACTCCTGGTGAGCAGGTTGGTGCTTTCCATGGCAGCCTTGCCACCATTGGTGTATGGATGTGTGTGTGTGAATACATGGATGTGAGGCATAGACTGTGGAGCATTTTGAGTGGCTGCTAGACTAGAAAAGTGGTATACAAATGCATCCCATTTACCATTTAACCCTGTGTCTTCACCAGCTTCAATAGACTTAAACCTCTTCATTTCAGCAGGTAATTTTAATCGAGTGTGCAGCATCAGGCAGCCAACACACATTGGATAAGAAATGTGCTCTACTTCTATACCCTTGAGCATTGCTAAATATTGTAAAGGATGGCTATATATGTATATGACTGGATAAAACACAGCCACATCAGAAGCTCATGTGTGATGTGTGTTTCTACAACAGGAATGAAAATGCTGCAAATGCAGAGATAACTCCCCACTGAACCAAAATCTATCAGTCACGTTTGATGCTGTGCTAGAAGTCCAATGGAGAAATTCAACCCCTGGAGTTGTTACAGGTCATTGGCTACTGGATGGCAGGGGTGCTGCCAGGAATTTTATCCCCCCTCCCAACAATATTTGATGCTGGACCCCAACTGTGATGTATTTAATTGATTATACTATCACACTGCCAGGCAAAAGGCCCATTTATTGATTGGTGCCCTGTGAGAGTACTCTCCACTTTTCCTCTTTGCCTGCATCCCTGCCAAATGAACAGATGACTGTAGAATTCAGTATTCAGACATAGGGCTGTTTTATAAATCGGATAAAACAAGCCAAATAATACTAAGTCTGAGTCATGATTTTCAGGGATCCATTGAGCCTCTGGCTGGTCATATCTCAGTCAGAATTCTGGTCCCAGTTTCACTTCATCCAGACACAGATATTAGTCAGCAGTTGATTACGTAACTGCTTGTAGCTCAGCCACTGACCAGCAAGAGACCACTCCTATTCTCCCAGAGTGCATCTGAATAATGAAATAAAAAGAAAGGAAGGCTCCTTCACACATACGTCTCAGACGGGAGCTTCACATTTCCTTTCAAACTCCTTCCTATGTCATTCCAATGAGATAACACAGGGACCGAAGATCACAGAAGAAAAGATCAAATTTGGACCATACACAATCCATATTGATTGATTTGAAGAGTTTTCACTCGCCTGACCCTAAAATGGTGGAATCAGCTCTCAGCCTCAATCAGAGCTACTGACTTTCATGCCACCTTTAAATCAGCCAAAAATAATTTTCCTTCCAGGCTTATCTTAATCCTTAAATGGCCTATAAACCAGCTTTATACGCTGTCTTATGGTACTTTGCAGGCAATACCAATAATCTGATACTATGGTACTACCACTGTTGGGTATTTTTATTGGCTCAGGAGGTGGAGTCGCTTGCCTGGCAAGACACTGAACCCCTAACTGGTACCCGGGTATCCAATACACTAGAAAGGATTAAATGCAGGGGGGAAATTTAATTTTAAGACTACAGTGACCAAATTAAGTGGTTTTCTTTTTCCGCCCTCCATCATAACCAGTTTCTACTATTACATCTTTGTTCTCCCCACATTTGACACTTAATGTTCTTATAATGATAATTTACCAGTTATACTGATGGCTTTGGAGATCAAATTTGTAATATGAGTTTCTTGTTCTCTGTCCTAGTGATCGAAGCCACATTTACACAAAATGTTGTTGACATGCTCCCGTGGCTATTATACAATTGCTATGTAGCAAATATAGTACAGCTACTACTTCTTATTCTTTTTCAGTCACTTGACTGAAGAAGTCACCTGGTGAGTGACGAAACGTTTCTCAATAAACTTCTGGTCCAGCTGAACAGATTCACTTCTTTTTGTGATTTAAGGTGGTTGTTAAACGGCGTGGTTTTTCTATCGCCCTATGTAAGCCATATGCGTCTGGTATGTACATCATCATTTGATCCCCCATGTGGCCTTCTTGGGGTTTTAAGAAGTCTCAAGTAGAACTGAGGAATACTTAGCAGAAGTTGTCATAGATGTGTTGCAGTGCTAGAATCTGCAAGGGGCAGGTCTGTGCGGACCTATGATGGAGCAGCAAACATATCAGGCGACAGCAAGGGAGCATGGGCCAGCCAGGATCAGGGAGATGCTCCCAGCAGCTTTGTACACACTCTGTGGCCCCCACTATGTAAATCTGGTTCCCCAGGCTGCCTGTACAGGGTTATTATTGATATCCGATGCTCTAGATTGGCTCCACAAACTTGACTTTCTGTACAAAATTATCAGGCAAGTAAAAAAACGGAATTTATGAATATTGTAACCATGTGGCATCAGGGTCAGTTAGAAACCTGCAGCCCTTGTGTTAAACAAGATGGATGGCCAGGATTCTTGTAATCTTGTAAGAATCTGTCTCTAGGAATCTGTGCTCAGGCTAGACATGGGCTTTAAGGGATGTCACAAACACTGGTGTGATTGCAAAAGAGCTGCTGGAGAGGTTTGGGATAAACATCTCAGTGCTAGGGCTCATACTGACCACGTAAGTTATCAAGGAACAACTTGGAGTAAAACCCACTGGGGCACATTTTCAGTTTGTGATAATGGACTTAAATGAAATGGACTTGACGTGAGTGCCTTTATTGCACACCGCAGAAATGAACCGAAATCGTGTCTGAAATGCTTTGCTGCAGATCGCGTGAAGACCACCCTGAGGGCCAAGAGTTCCAGGAAATATACAGCCGTGTAATGGAGATGATCACCAAGTCAGATATTAAGCCCATAATCATACCCCACATCCACCATCCACCAAACCACTTCATTGGTAATGGTACCGCTGCACACTCAACCCACAACCCCAGAGGAATTCTGTAGAGCTCAGTTCTTCAGGGAGCTGGAGACTGTAGAAGTGGTTTGATCAGGGTGGCCTGAAAGCATCGCTGAAGTTATAGGCAGTCCTCCTGACTGGGGAGATGAACACGGCAGTGGTGGTCCAGTATCCTGAGTTAAACCAGACTTCCCTGGAGGTGCAGCTGAATATATTTAAGCTCCAGTATCCATACACAACCACTTAAGATTCCACAGCTATTCTGAGGAATCGGATGCCGCAGGTCTGTGGCCTTTTCACCCGAGTAGAAGCACTTGTATGGCTTCTTGTGGTTGTTCCTGCAGCCTCTGTTGAAGTGGAGGGCTGCTCCAGTGCTTTGGAGAGGCTGACCACTTGGCTGGGGAGGATAATGGGGCAAACTCACCTAAACAATGTGGCAGTCTATCCCATTTGCAAAGAAATACTGGATGAAGTCAGCAAGGACGAATAAGTGTCAGGAGTTTGGCCTTACGAATGAGAACGGGAAGTATGTGTTTGGTTCTTTCAGGGGAGGGGAAGAGAAAAGACATTACAGAAGGATGGATCCAGGAAGTTGGGTTGAATAGAGAGATGGGGCTGAGGGGAAAGATAGAAATGGAGAATCAACCGAATGCAGGTAATGGGATTCAAATCACAACTTTATTTTTTAGCGACAACCCCCTGACCCCTGTTTTCATTGTGTTCCCGTCTCTCAAACCAGTTACACACTTGTCTAATATGATATTATAACCATTTGGTAGATGCGCTGCTACTGCTTTTTCATATGACGATGATATGACTGGTATCTAGTCCCCCCTGTGCCAGCTGGAAACACTCCCATTTTCTATTTACTGACCCTTGTTAGTCCCTTTAGAGAAAGCTGTGTGCCATTGCCACTGCACTGATGTTAGTGTAAATGGATGTTTGCATAAGCCATTCATGCCTGGAAGTATTTTTGAAAATTGTTAGTAATAGTTGCCAGGAAAGGTTTGGCATGCTGGGAAGGGACTGTTGCTTGTTAATGGGCTGCACTGATGCACAGTGAGCAGGAGAAACCCAATAGATAAGCATATGATGTATTATTTATAGTGCTGGTGTAGAGTTTAATGTGATGACTATAGGGTATCTGAGAATCTCCCCACAATATAATTCTGCCCTCCTTCTTTTTTTTAAATTTTCCTTAATGTTTCTGCACTCTTTTTTTTATTACAGGCTAACATATTTTAAGGGACCCTTCTGATTAGCCCATAACCAAAATGATTCACTTTTTAAAAAAAAGAGAGATGAGCCAAATGGACTCTAGGAGCTCTTTCTGGTGGTGACTTCCATGTGCTGACCGGCCAAGTAAATATCAGTTGATGTTGAATTCATAGGACAGGATGTTGGCTTTGCCCGGGGCATGCCTGAAGGTACTTTTAAATCCTCCTTGTAGCTTTTCCTCTACCTTTGTGACACTTTCAAAAGAGGCCAAGGGAGAGTCAAAAGGAAAGTAAGAAGGATGCATTTTTAATGTGTTCAGAGGCACATTCAGTCTGCAGCCAACATCCTAGCCACACCTTGTCCCCATGATGACACATCACTAGGACCTCATACATATTGAAAGACATGGACTGTGAAGTTGAACCATTTGAATAAGAGCATATTCTTGGATCTATATTCAGCAACATGTCATACCACATCTCACGTAAATGTGTTATGCAATAATTCTATATGCGTTGAAATCAAACATGTTTTTGGGCAAATATTACTTTTTCAAATTTTGGGGTGCTTACGATGTGTCCCAGTGAGTACGGCATCCGGTCATATTCCAAGTTTGTGGAAACTATGCAAGTAGAACATTCATAGATGAAACTTTAGCTCTTCTTCATACCTTCATACTCAGGAGGTATAGCAGGTTGTCTTGTAACCAGAAGGTCACTGGTTTGATCCCTGGCCCCTTCAGAAAGGTTTTTGGTGTATACATATGTGTATACACCAAT
>OMLC01095892.1:0-16818 GCA_900302585.1 Regalecus glesne | reverse complement strand
ATATATATATATATATATAGTGTATGTGTGTGTGTGTGTTTGTGCTCTGATCTTCCAAACACGTTCAAACAAATTAACATTAATCTCAGTAGGAGGAAAGATTTAAACGATAAAAAGAAGAAGCCATGCTTGTTAGTTTAGCTTAAAGGGATTGAAGTTAAGAGAAAGAGCAACCGCAAGAGAGGATATTGTTTTTACTGCCAAGGACGCCAAAGTCATTACTCTACAAGATTAATTGTGTGGAGCAAATCAGATTAATTATTTATGTAATTTATACATCTAAAGTTTGGAAAACAGAGTAGATGGAGGAGGATATCAAAGAAACGAGGTGTCGTATGTAAATGAACATACGGTGAAGAAAAAAATGGGGATGGTTGCTGGTTCTTCTTCCTGTCAAGTGAGACATCTCATTTACAGTCTGACAAATGAAATGAGGAGATAATAAGATCAGAATCCTGTCATTGGAATAGAAAAAAAGAGGTCGCTTTTTGCATGTCACCATTAGCCCCCACGTTGTGGGGTAGAACTGGACATAGATGGAGCTTGGGGATTGAGACCCTTCCTGACACCTCGTGGTAGGGAAGAACCAGGCTCATCAGTTCCAAATGCATGCACTCTATGCATGCACCCATCAGCGGAGTAGAAACAAGGAGCCAGCATGCAACCCATCTGTCTGTCCCCTGTTCTCAAGAAGGAAAGAGGCAGGAGCAAAGTTGAGGAATATTAATAAAAAAAGATTAGAATTTGTCATCCTGTGTACCCACCAACTACAAGAAGAACCACAGGAATCAGATGTGCTGCCAGACAGGTGGCAGTGAAGGCAGAGGGTCTCCATGGACCAGACTCAGGCAGTAGAGGCTGACTTTGGGGAGGTGGACTCCCAGTCAGAGCTGGTTGATGGGGCATGGGAAGCTTGGGGCTTGGCTCCGTTACCCCCATGACCCAGCCCCAGATGAGCAGTTGATGATGTAATGCTGGATGGCTAAAAATGGCAAATAACTCCTCATTTGAAATATCTTATTCAGCTTGTGTCATGTTGTCAGCAGTAAGAAAGCAGATCCATACTTATTGCTTTCCAGTCAAAGCTTGGTTACGCTGTGAGACTTTATGATTCACAGCATTCTCGCATCATTTTAGAAAGGCAGATCAATGTGGAGAGGAAAATACATAGGAGCATGGTGAGCTTGATTTTTAGCCAACCTTTGACCCCTTTGAAACACACAAAATGCATTCGCTTCCTGCATCCGATCCCCTCTCCAAGCCCCGTCTCTATGTGGGCTGACTGATAGTATAGCACTATCTGCTGCTTCTATGCTCTGTCTAGAGTGGCTCTGACCCCTTCACCCTTTACTACCGCTTCCTGGTAATGCTGGCGATGTGAGAATTTACCCTCTACACTGTAAAATTCCTCATGTCACTTTAGATGAGAATAAATGTCCAAAAGGTGAAATACATCGATGTTGCTGTTGCGAGGGCTTTAGGACCACAGCTTCTGATGCCTATGGAGCGCAGTGTGCAGGCAGACACTGGAAGGAAAAGAGTGCTGGGTCATAAATACTCATTAGCTGAAGACGGCGAGAGTTAAGGGGATACAGGCAGATTAATGAGAATAAAGGACCGTGTGTGTTAGATACTAAAATTAGTTGATAATAGGTCTAATCCTGCAGAACAAGCATCACTGATAGAGGCTGTGGAACATAAATGTCATTTACTGGACGGAGGGGAAAGAAGGAAAGAAGTTACTTTGGTGAAATATTGGGCTGCAGTTGCTCTGCCGTGCTTTGAAGGCTGGAGGAATATGCTGAACAATACATTTACAGCTAGGCATGCATTTAGCAGTGGTGTTCCATCACAACAAGACAGTTAATGCTATCGCTGGGGAACATCCAGAGTTTGGTTTGTTAGAACTTTGATTGAATAATTTTACATTGTGGGAGAAGATAACCCAGAATGTGAATTTGCACCAAGTAATGCAAATTCATGCGCAAGTTGGGAGACAGGGCTCCAAGATCAACAAAAGAAACAAACAAGCTTTCTTGACATTGCAACAGAGCCATAAGTGGAACCAAAATGGAAATGAATAGGGAGCCAGATAGGAAACATCACTGAGACATTGCTCTCTTGAGTGGCATTATGAGGGGAAATAATATTATGCGGAAAAATACATTTCACACTTCATCTTTTGAAATCAGCCAACTGACAGAGCCCAACATCTTCTCTGCTAATATACCTGGTATACATACCCAGGGCATCATTACAGTGTGATAAATATGCACACCTTTGCTCAACAGCTGATTCCCATTAGTGCTCTTCTGGTCATGCCCCAGAACACAGACTTTTCATCTCTGAGTTTCTAACCTTAACAGTTTTAAGATCATATTGATTTTACAGTATAATCTAAGACCCTTTCACATTTTATGTATAAATAAGCTCCAAATATATGAGAATAAAGCAGTGAGGATGAAACCAGAAAAGTGAGAATGACAGTGGATCCACATGTAAAATATGCTGTATGTTAGGATGAAAAACTGACTTGGACCAAAAGTGAGAAAATCAAAAGCTACAGCATTCGGACAAAACTCACCGAAGTCTAAAGATAAGACTTAATGCAACTGGAAAATATAATTAATATTTGTAGTAGTAGTGGTAGTAGTATTATTATTAGTAGTATTATCCTTATCATTGTATCTTGTGATTCCATTATAATTCTATATCATCTCTCGGTGTTACATTCTGCAGTCTGCTGTCTTTTATTGTGCATATACAACATCCATTACATGCCTGTCCACCTCAAGAGAGAGAGAGAGATCCCTCCTCTGTGGCTCTCACTGAGGTTTCTTCCTGTTTTTTACTCCCTTTTGAATGTTTTTTAAGGGACTTGATCTTGATCTGATGTGAGGGTCTGAGGACAGGATGCTGTGTTAGTGTAAAGCCCACCACTGAGGCACATTGTAACTTGTGATAATGGGCCATGAAAATAAAACTGACACGACTTGACAATCTTGGGGCGGAAACACAGCCTCCTCATCCTCCTCCTACAAACTCAATCTAGGGGAAGTTTTGAAAAAGACAGGTTGAAAGCTGCTCATGGGAGATAAATTGGACAATGTGTGCCATTATTAGAGTGACTGACTTGCACAGAGTTCTGTAAGACCTTCTTTTGCTTTGTCAAGAGTAAGTCAACTAGTTTACTATAACACTATTCAATTTCATAATCCTGTTGAATGTGGTTAATCTGATTGGGTGTAATATCCCCTCTTTTAAGACCAGAATTCAGAATTTGTTCAAACCAGTGATGTTCATTCTAGCCTGGGCAGCAGTCAGAGTCCAGTGTGGTGGATAAATATGGCAGAGTCAAAAGAGCTTTAAGACCCTTAAACAACATGACATACAGCAGCAAAACGCCTCTCATGTCTCTCATCTTGTTTTCATTACAGATTAGGAAACAAGATTGGTAATAAGCCACGCAGATCCATAATCAGGAATAAGCAGCCTGATCCCACTTAATCTTCCTCCATAATGCCATTTGATCTGCGTAGTATACGTATGTGATGCATGCAGTGTTATATAACAGTGCACACCCCATGAACAGTTCTCATGGATTCTCACAATAAAGACGCAATTATAAAAACTGCTAAACACAATCAGAGGGCATCTGAAAGTGGAGGAGAGAGTGTCTCATCTGCGGGGTGAAGTCGGTGGAATATACCACGGTCAGCCACAGCGGAATGTGGGGGTGGTAACCCTTCAGCAACAGAGACTAAATAAATAAATAAATAAATCACTTCATTAATCCTCCAAGAACAGCATGTGTGTGAATTAACTCTGCCCTTAACCAATACTTACCAACCCGCAAATGTATGCAAACAGTAACGGCTATAGCCTGAAAACTTAGTCATCAATATTCATGAATGTGAGTCTGCGAATGTCATTTAACTTTTCCTGGGGAGTGCTACTGTAATTCTTTTGGGTTTACAGCAATCGCACAGAGCTGGAAATAACTTTATAATACTTCCTCCTGCTTCAAGCCTTTTTGAGCTGATCACAAGGCCCCACAAGAGCTGGTTTCTGGAAGGTAGTGTACTCAAAAGGGGACGATGGGGAATGAGGCTGCTAGCTCCTGACTAGCAATCAGCAGGGGGAGGGAACTCATAGGCCCATCTTATCTCACTTCCTGATCGCAGCATTACTGGGCTCCGCCATTGATGACACCCAGCGACAAGCAACCCAACGCCACATCAACCATTTGCATGCCCTCACTGGCCACAGACCTATATATTAAGCGCCCTGGCATGCTACAAATCAAAAGGAAGCCATGACTTGTTATCTCTGCACAGCTTTCCCGGCATTGCAAAGAAGCCATATCTCCAGCTTTGAAGTCCGTGCCATTGGCAATGTCTCAAACACTGCTGCCATCAAGCGAGCGCCTCTTCATTAAATCCTTGAGCTGCTTCTAATTACGAACAGTACCAGGAGCCCCTCGGAGCTGGGCAGTGGGGCAGACAACAATATGCATGACACAAATGCCAAACGCCACCAGGGGAGGCAGGGAAAACGGGCCTCTACAGACAAATACAAACCGTCCGCATCAAACCGGGACTACTTTCTGTAACTTTACATACACTCGGCTTTAAAACTGCAATGTCACAACACCCGTCAACAGGGGTCTTACTCATGACTTTCCAAATGTCAGTGATGTCAGTACTAAATACATCAGGGATGAATTTCATCTGATTGTGAGCAGATTAAGCAATATGCTTTAGCTGAACTGATGCAACGTGATGTGCCAACCTCTGGCTGTGTGGATGATTCCCAGCAAGTTGACTGAGTTGCAGCAAGGGATTGTGGGCTGGATTTCTGAGGAGTCTTTCATCCAGAAAGTCTCAGTTCCCCTGTCACCTGCACTCCCAGCTGCTCTATTTATAACATGTAACCATAACAACAGCCCATCTTCCCCCAATCTACGACTATTCCTGTCACCAGGTGTCTTTTGTGCTGCAGAGAGATAGCATGTCATGTTAGCCGTACGACTTTCATCAGTGCTGTTAAAGCAAGCAGGAGGCGCTCTCACAACATGTTAATGAAGCCAACTATAGCTACCGGCGGTGATCTAACCATTATAGTCAACCAAGGATTCCAATTACGACGTTTCCTTTAGAGCGGGATCGAAACACTTGGTCCATACGTGATGAAGGAATTACTGGAGTTGAAGGGTGACTGTCGGAGATGAATGAGACTATGTGGAGGAGCAGAGTGATTGTCTTGTGAAAAGTTGTGTCTGCTTTGCATCATGTTTCTAGATTAAGAGGAGTCGGCAGACGGTTCTCCCGCTCAGATCTGACATGCCTCAGCAACTCAAAGCTTTGACTTTGAAAGTTTGAGAGGAAACAAGCCTGCGAGCAAGACTGCGTCTGATTAACAAGTACGTACACAGCAACATGAGGAAAGAGAGAACAGGAGCATTGACTCAGGCTCACAGATGGACTGCTTTCCTACAGAACTGCATGTGCGTGGTGCCGGGGCTGGTATGTTCGACCATGAGGCCAACGGAGAGGTCGGTCTCATGCGTCATGATCAGTCCCCACGTCGCGGGGGTGGACAGAGACACATCTTCCTCCAAGCTGCAGCGATACGGGCTCTGGGTTGTGCTGGTGATACCGTGGAAAAGCAGATCCAAATGTACGTGTATGAGCATACAAATGTTGACTCGGACAACAGCACGTGAACGCACACCTGCACGAAAATGTGCACACACAAAGAGAAATGGACAGACTCGCAAAAAGACACACCCAGAGACAGGAAACGCGCAAAAACACATGCATAAGGGAATGGGTCTCCCATTAGACTCCCTGATATGAGGCGACGAGATGATGTTGAACAAGCTAACGCTCTCTCACACACAAACCATGTCACCCTATACTCTTGGGGACCCCTCATTATCATTAACTCTGATCCTTACCATCATAACTAGGTTAACCTTAACCCCAATCTTAAAATAATCCTACCTTAACCCTAAACCCAAATCCAATCTCTAGATTAGACTCTTTTCCTCATGCAACCTACAAAATAGCCTCATAAAGTTAGTGGTTTCAGGGTCTTCCATCCTTAGGTGGGATCCCTTTAGGATTAAAAAAAACCCCCAGTACTCTCTATCTCTCTCTCACACACACACACACACAAACAGACACACACCCTCATATACCTTGACATGAGACAAGGCAGCAGGTTATGTCAGAGTCTCAGAGATCACTGAGACTCAACGTATGTAGCCTGAGTGCAGTCATCCAGAAACATCCAGCACCGGTGCTTTGCAGAGTCACAGGAGCCGGGGTAACAGGCATTTAGCTGATGAGGGGCGAAGGCATTGTTTGACATCTCACTGCTCCCGCCATCCCAGATTCCTTACTAAAGACTAATTGCTCCCGGAGAGACCAATCTTATAGTCACACCCAAATGATCCTGACCCAAGCATGTGGTGGGGAAAAGGGTGAGAGCCTCTTCGTCAGTATGTAGCGGTTGTACTACTCAGCCTTTCTCTGTCACAGGTTTATGAAGGGAAGGACATTAAAAGTAATGATTTATGTCTCATTATTTCTGAAAAATCCCTCATAGGCAGAAGCCAGGGGAAGCTTAGCTTTCCTACAATTATCACTGGAAAACATTAAAATAAACCCTAAAAATCTGTCTGTCTGATTAAAGCAAGTCTCCAATGCATGAACAGACCACTGTGAAATTATCTGGCTGGAGAATCCATTACAGAAACATGAGATAATGATAAAATAAAATAAAGCTAAGATATATGATTAAAAAAAGTGTGTGTGTGCGTGTGTGTACATATACTTACGTATAAAGCAAAAGGTAGAACAGAATGAGGCATAAAACAGGTAAAGGTAAGTGTAGAAATCAATTAATCAAGTATAAAAAGGAATAATGGAACAAATAAAGTGCGTTTGAATGAATGAAGTGTGAGTATGTAGGAGTGGTGGCATGAATAGAACAAATCAAATAATGTGCAGTGAAAGGCGTAAATAGTCAATTGAGGTGATGATAAGAGCAGAGAAATGCACCCCCTCTATTATACTTCTACCCACGCAGAGTAAATCAAGTCCCTGCCCCCCATGAAAGGGTCCCTCAATGAGTCACGTTTCAAGGCCAAAGGTTCTAACGGGTCAGTTCACACACTATTTCAAACAGGATATAATTTGTCTTTACATTCAGCAAGGTGAACTTGTTTAATTTTTTTTCATTTTATTGTAAACTTTATCAGATTTAGCATTCGACGTCCCTATGCCGAATGCCCCAGCACTGCCCGTGTTTGCCCTGACCTCATTCATAATGCAATTTGTGGTGCCTCAAAAGATTATGAAGAGATGAGTTGCATTCCAGAGCTCAGATGAGGGCATGCAGTGCTCTGCAGGGGGGATGGGCAGCATGTTGTCCTCAAAACAAGATCTCAATCCCTTCGAATGGCATTACAGAGGTAGTGCAGTCAAAGGTGGGTCTGTTTTTCACATGTTGTTATTAGACCCCATGTTGTGGGGGGGATGGGGAGGTGGGGTGGACACGGACAGAGATGGAGCTTGGGGGATTAAGGCTGAGTGCAGCCAAAGGTCAAGGCTGTAATTCCAACCATGGTGCAACATCAGAAATGTATTGACATCACGTCAAAATTTAGCCAACATGATTATTGTATTAAGTCACTCCCCACTGATTCCCACCTCTACACAAAACACAGCTAGATTTTAAGGATTGCAATCATTATATAGCACTCTCTGTTAAGACCTTCATCTGTTCCTCTGAGCCCCATCTCCTCACTGCAGGCTTCATAATCTCTGCACTCTACTGCTGAGCCACCAGTCCCTGAACTCTGTGAGTTGATCACACTTTTCCCCACTAATGAGAGAGGCCAGTTGTACGTCACCATTAATCTCCATGTTGTGGGGGGTGGACACGGACTTCCATGGAGTTTAGGGGATTAAGGCCGTATGCCCTTCCGGATGCCCTGTGGTGGGTTTGAACCCGCGGACCCTGGGTCGTCAGTTACCAAAGCGTGGGCTTTACCACTGAGCTGCTGCAGCTCCCTATACTTTCTCCCACTAATAAGTGGGAGAAAAAGAACCTAGCAAGTATAATAAACCGGACTTTGACCCAGAATACTTGTGTGAGAGCCCCTCACTGTGGGAGATGAGCCCTACTGTGTAATTGGAGGTCAAACCCGAAAAATCAATTCCATACATTATCGACACAGAAGCAGCCGCCTGGATGACTCCTCGTTTTCCTATCCATGAGACTACCTTACCATGATCCTGATTGATTGTTACTCAAATTTAACTCTCTAAAGGCACGATCATAGGCAGTGGGAGATAGCAGGTATGTACAGTGTATCATATATTATGCATAAAGCAACCTTGTATGTGTGTGAATTATTTATAAAATCAAGTTTCTCACACTAAAGTTATGATCACATAGAGGATAAGGCCTTTGAGCTGTTACTCTACTTGTCACTGCTACGACAAGAAAGAAGGTCAGAGTCCAAAATATCAATACAATAGTCGTCTGCCTGGCACCCTGCTCATCACATTCTTCATTTATCTTGTAATTCTATAATAATTCTATATTCTGTCAATTGTGCTTCATTCTGTACACAAATCCTCAATTACATGTCTGTTCATCTTGTGAGAGAGATCCCTCCTCTGTTGCTTTCCCTATAGTCTATTCCTATTGTCCCTCCTTGTTAAAGTTTTTAGGGAGTTGTTTCTCATCTGATGTAGGGGTCTAAGATCAAGATGTTGCAATAATGTAAAGCCCACTGAGGCAAATGTGTAATTAGTGATAATGGGCTATACAAATAAAATTGACTTGACACATAATGCACACACAGTAGGAAAGCAACAAGCGAGGATATCTTGAGAATTGCTTTAGACAATACAAGATGTATGGGGCATCCCCCCACTCAGCGCTCTTGTTCCATTTCTACAGAAGAGACCGAGGGGATTGCTGGTATTCTTCCACCAGCCTAAACTGTGAGATAGTTCTGTAGTACATGTGGACAAGGCAAAAAAAGGTCATAGACTGTCAAAGCCAGCATGTCGAGACCTGGTTTACAGACAGACAGACAGACAGACAGACAGACAGACAGACAGACAGATAGACAGACAGACAGACAGACAGATAGACAGACAGACAGACAGGATTAGAGGAGAAGAGAGGAAATGAACAGATCCTTTCCCTAAACATTGTACCCTGGCTCTCGGCCAGGCCAGTGCCCGGGAACACTCTTAGTCCCTGGAGCCTGTGCTCTGCCACCTCACACAGTATTACACCACCGATTAAAAAGTAGACCCTTCTCACAGCTGCAGAGACTGTTATCTACTCACAGTGAGCCTGGAATGCACAGACTAACTCAACATCCCTCAGTTATTAACTGAAGATGTAGATATGTTTGGGCTGAAGACTGGGACATGGATAACGCTGGCCCTGGTGCAACCCAGTGTCAGGACTTACATTTTAAGCGAGAGTTATTTTTTTATTTAAGGGAGCTGTTCCTTATACAATATGAGGGTCTACAGGATGTAAAGTCCACTGAGACACATTTTGAATTTGTGATAATGAATGAATGATTAAAACTGGCTTGAATTGATAGTTCAAGTTTTAATTTTGGGATTGTGAAGACAAAGTGATGATGATATCAATTCTCGTCTAATGAACTAACCTAATGACCTACCATGACACCTTTCCTCCATCTTAAAGTAGAGGGCTGCAGCCTGGGCTTGAGGCCTTTCTGGTCTCTCATGGAAAGCATGGAGGAAGAGTCCTGAGACAAATCACCTGAGACTCTCTCTTTCAACATTGTGCTGCATGTAGACGGTCATACTATACACCATACAACAGAGAGCCATGTGCAGCACCAATGCAGAAGAGATATCTGAAATGCTTTAGATGCAGCTTCTGCAGAGGATGTTACCACACTCTGAAGGAACTCGATCCTGTGCCGTGACACTTGAACCGAGGCTTGGGCCAGATGCATGCCGTCCTCATCTTTCACTCCAACAAAGCCAAGGACACCCCTTGTGGGAACAATGTGACCAGGGGCATCATTCAAAGTCAGCCATCAAACAGAGCCCAGATGAATAATTACTTGCACAGTAATTACATCTCAGTCATTGTTGATGGTGGTAACCCTCTGGCTGTGATCACTCAATGCAACAAAACTCATTACTGAAATCACCAAGTGCTTGCTAATCCTGACAGATTGAATCCCAGTGGACGGTGAAAATTGTACAGCCCACCCTGTCTTCTCTCAATATGTGAAACAATGGCCTCTGCAGCTCAACAGGTACCGCTGATGCAGCTAAATTTGCCAGTCTGAATCCCCCCAGGGTGCCGAGGACGATGCTGAAAATAAACACGGATATATCAAAAATTTGCTCTGAATAGAGAATTTTTTTCCATGTCATATGAATGTCAAATGTGTATGTCTGTCCGTGCCGGAGCATCACAGAGGAGATATGCCAACCAGAGCATGATGTTTATGTAGGGACCCTGTGACTGCTTTGTCACTTTTTCACGTAGATTCATTGATGATGGGGAGACAGCAGCAGCCCCTCATGGCCTATTCAAAGAGCCCTGTGGTTGTCGTGTATCCCCAGCACTTCTCCTTCATCTACACCCCCGCGCTCCTCCATATCAAGCCTCCATTGTAATTAGCACTTGGTCGTTAGATAGCAGCCCTCCTCATTGTTTGACGCGGTGTCTCACAGCCAGGATGATACTGATAACAGCACAAGAGGGGCATGTCAGAGACATCTTCTGCTGTCCTGGTTTTCAATGGTCCAGCAGGGGAGTGCCGACTGCTGCAATGAACCACGTAAAGCTGATACGCTAGATTCGGGGATATACATGGGGGCATGAGCAGTGTATGAGAAAGGAAATGATTTGAATCAGAGGTACAATCCGATTTCACTATGCTCCAATACGCAAAAAGGACAGGCCAACCACAACTGGAACTTCAGAAAATGCCACCAGAATAGCTCCGTTGGATTTTAAGAAGAGGCCTATGTGTGGACAGCAGAGGTAGTTTTAATACTGCACATACCTCTTGATATTCCCCTGCCACACATTTAGAAACAAAATAAATGAGATAACTCCATAGCCATTTTTTTCAGAAGTGTCTGCTCGATAGGTACAAAATCAGGCAGAAAATCTCATCTCGGCTTGGATTGAGGAGCAAACTAAATCCCAGAGTGGTGGCTGTCTTATCACGCCGCTGTAAACATGATGCAACCAAAGGAACGAACCCTGACATTGATAAGGAACACAAGGTCCTCCAGTCTCTTGGATACCGGGAAAGAATAGCGCACACACACGCACACACACACACATGCACACACACACACACACACACCTATATATAACAGCATACATTATACCACCACTTTCTTCTTTTACATGACAACAAGGGCCCCAAAGCAATGTTCTTCACTCAGGATATTGTGCATCACACAACATCCATACAACACAATGACTCCAGTTTGAAAGGGATAAAGAGGAAAAGAAAGAAAATCCTTTCACCCTGAATGCTGACATAGGAACCACTGTGAGGGCCTGACAGAGTTCATCTCCATAGTTAATTGCTATTCCTTAAACACAATACATCCATTTTGGGGGGAGGACGTTGTTCTCTTAGTGTCAATATCTGTGATAATAGATAGACATTTCAGATGATTCAGTCTGTTAAAATATCCTTTCACTTCGGAAGGTATTACATCATATTTTAGGCATTTAGCTGACACGGCAATAGAGAGACATACAATGCTGTAAAACTACTGCATCAGTAGAAAGGAGTTAACGTCCTAAATCACCAACAACCAACATTACAGAGGTTGAGAATCAGTGCTACAGTGAGCTGACCATAAATTTGGTCAAATGTCCCAACATCCCCTAGCTTGATATAAGGTAGGATGTTGGTATATGAAAGGAGAAAAGTTCTTTCCAACAGAACTCCCTCTTAACTTGACAGACAAGCCTTTCTTGTTGATGCCGAGGCTCAGCCCCAGGCCTAGATTTAGGTGTGGATGGTAGACATACGTCACTGCAAATATCATGAGACTACCGAGATGTCCCTAAAACATTTTTTAGCAATATAATGCAACTTATGCCATTTTAACCCCACAACCACTCCCATCATCCATGTCAGCTCTATGCAGGTTTACAGGTTTCCTGGGGAATAGCGATGACAGTGTATTCTGGACATTTCTAGAATAAGGGGAGGGACATCATTATGGAAGCGGATGAATCAATGGTTTCTTATGATGTTACATCTCCACGTGTGCACCTGTTGATCAGGCAGTGAAGCTGGTCCGTACGAAATCATGGGGCGACCCCACCCGTAGGAATTAAGCCACTCTAAGCACTGACCAAGTGTGTCTGCTCCTGTAGCTGTGTCTTCAGGCCCCATACTTCACATACAACTGACAGCATGACAGGCAGAACACATGGGTGTGCTATAGGTTCCCCAATTTCTCCCATCGTGGCCAAACTGTATATAGAGGGAGTGGCAAGGAGGACTCTGATGCTTTAACCAGGGACATCGCCTAACCATTGGTTCAGATGTGTGGATGGCACGTGGGTGAAAATGAAATCTCAGGACACACCACAGTTCACTGATCACATTAATTCGGTGGATAATCACATCAAGTTCACCGGGGAGGATGTGAAAAGTTAACAGTTAGTGTTGGCAGACTGTGAAATTGCTCTTGGTGATTGGGGCCATTTGATTGTGGACGCTCATCGTAAACTTATACACAGTAAAAAGGTCAGTTTTTACATGTCATGATTGGTCCCCATGTTGTGGGGTCGACAGACCTAGATGGAAGTGTGGGGGGTTAAGGCCATGTGCCCTTCCTGACACCCTGCAGTGGATCAAAATCACAATGCCTGGTTTGTCATTTCCTTATGCAAACGCTCTACCGCACACTGATCACTACTTAAGGTTTGATGCCCGTCATCCACAAACTAAGGTTCATCAGGATGCTGAACCACCAAGTTGATAACGTTCTCACAGACACAGTGGCTGGAGAAGGGGAGAAATCTCACATTAAACAAGCCCTGGATAAATGTGGTGAACCTAACTAGGCATTTGTCTGTGCCAGGAAGACGCCCAAGCAGTACACCAGCTGATCGAAGGGAGAAGGACAAATGATGCCAAAGTACAGATTAGTGGTGAATCTGTATGTGATGGATTTTTAGAACAGTTGAGATGTGTATTTTCC
Source organism: Regalecus glesne (assembly GCA_900302585.1). Classification (NCBI taxonomy): domain Eukaryota; kingdom Metazoa; phylum Chordata; class Actinopteri; order Lampriformes; family Regalecidae; genus Regalecus; species Regalecus glesne. The sequence continues at coordinate 3,547 of OMLC01095892.1, read as the reverse complement.
AAACACCTCACCTCAGTTTCTTTCAAACTCCAAAACACGCTGCACCAAAAACTGCTCCTCCCCAAGGATCAGGATCCTGGTACAAACAGAGCAACAGAGAATATAATTTTAAGTGCTGAGGATTCGTGTGACTTGTGGATCTGGGAAACCAAACACAGGATGGCACAACACAGAGGACCTAATGCATCAGTACAGGATGCTACAGTCCACCCATCTACAGGCCAGTATTCACTCATTCAAGGATGAGGATGTGCACATCCTTGATGAGGAGGAACGCTGGTTTGAAAGAGGATTCAAAGAGGCCATCAATGTGAAAAGGGAACAACCAGCCCTGAACCAAGGAGAGCTCTAAGAGCACATCTGCTGCCATCTTACAATGCTGTGATTGCAACTATCCCCCAATCCTCTGTGAATAGTACTTATTACCATTGAAACTCCAGTAAATGGACAATTTGGATGTGAAACCATTATTGGTTTGAGTCGTTATGCAGCTGCCTTGTTTATAGGGATGGGGATGCCGCATTCAGCTCAAACTGAAGTTCTCACCTGTATGAGTGATGAAACATTTCTTTAATGAATATTGTCTCCAGATGAGCCGATTCTGCTTTTGGCGATAGCTTCTGACACTATCAGTCTCCAAGTTGTGGAGGTGGACACAGAGTTCAGATGGATTTTTTTATTTTGGGGGGGGTGTAAGACTGAATGCCCTTCCTGATACCCGATGGTGGGATTGACCCGCAACATCCGACTTATGAGTTCCCAACCCGTGCGCTCTAGCACTGAGCTAGTAGGCGGGCAGTTAGAAGAGGTCGTCATTCGTCAAGATTCACGTTAAAAGACCCTCTCAGAATCTTTTTTCTAGATCTATCCTCTAGTCCTACTGTTAGTCGACTAATGCCAAGTCCAGAGCTCAGGTCTACATTCTCCGTCAACTGGTATAGATTACTCCAACACATCCTCATTTGAACACGATCAAACAACATGATTTCATCAGCAACATTACAGTGGACTGGCCTCAAAAACGAGGGAATTTAATATCAGATACCGTTTTATGAAGTCGCATATTTCATACAAAAAGATAATTCAAGGAGATTTGCACAAAGATTTAAAAAGACCTTGAATGGGAGACATAAAGCAAGATACAGAAATCAAATTACAAGAGCATCAAACATTGAGATAAAGAGCTGGTAAAGTAATGAAAGGATAAACAGAGCTGCTTTAACAAGACTGTAAAAAGTAAGGAGATGGAGGCAGAGCCTCCCTTTGAAACCCCTTTAAATTCAATTCACAATTGTAACCAATCAACAAGCTCCAACTTGAGCAGCACTTGAGGAATAATGTTCACCTTTGACCTCTGGAGATTGTAGGTATGTGTAATGGTTGCACACTGTGTGTGTGTGTGTGTTTCTGGGTTTGAGACCCACACACACAGTAGATGGATGGGTATTTATTGTCTCACAAGAGGATTTGTCCTCACCTTTTGCCTTGCTGTGAGCCTCTGTGTGTGCACGTAGATACATGTGCTCATAGGACATGGAGAACAGAGGAAACAATATAAGCACTTCGAGGTTCAGTGAGTTTACAAATTCAATAGTAGATTGAACAAAGCTTCTTTTAAAGTGGGTCTGTCTCCATGTGATGGACTTGAACCTATGACCAGATAGAAGTAATGTGAAGAATGGGTTGAGGGGGTGAGGGGATCCTGAGTTATGGTTCATGCTCTACCTAACACGGCTTTGCTGTGGGGGTCTGACAGGTTAGGCCTGGGAGTGCACATTGTTAGTCCGAACAAATGATTCAAAAATATCGCTGCCAATGTGGAGACCGAGCCTGTGGCCTTGGGCTGGGTGTTCCTTTCAATATCAGACCTTTAAAGAGGGCTGAGAATATGCAGCTCATTGTGAATGTCCCCCATTCCCAATCATGCATGAGCTAAAATAGTACGATAATTCATTTCAATTGAATCCTGTGATTTAGGGCCAACAAACTAGTCTACAAACTCGAAACAGTTCAGAGAGAGCTTCTCCGTGTACAGATTAATCTGCAACATATTTGTTCTGAGAGTTAAGGATCAAACATTCAAAGCTATTGGAGATAATGCAAAGTCATGGGTTGTCCATTGCTGCTGGTTAAAGCTGGTCTGTGCATCATTTCCAATAGCTTTGAGGAGTTTGAGATGAGGACGTCTTCCCGTGTCTTTAATGTCCTCACATGAACCGAAATGTCATTTTCAGCTCAACTCACTGAATTTGGTTTAAAAACTCTCTTGGGTGGACACAAGCTTCTCTAGTAGCCTTGATCTGCAAACTGAAGAGGTTTCCCATCTGCGCCAACCATGATAATCAAGAACACAGGAGCAACTTAAGAGTGTGGAATAGCCCAATGGGCAGTGCAGTCATCTGGTGATCAGAAGGTTACATGTTTGATCCCCAGTCCTGCAGAGAGCATGTTTCAGGTGTCCTTGAACAAGACACTGAACCCCTAACTGCTCCCCGAGCACCACATGGCAGCTGCTCACCGCTCCTATATGATAGGTTAAATGCAGAGAAATGTAATTTCCCCTTGTGAGACAAACAAGGGATTTTAAAATAAAAACAAAAGGGATCATGGGTTTGATCCCGCCCTGGGGAATCAGGAAAGGATTATCAGTCTCAACCCCCAAAGTTCAGGTAAACGTAAGGCATACATTGTAAAGCACTTTGAGTGGTCACTACACTAGAAAAGCACTACATAAAATGAGTCCATATGCCATAAACCAGTATGGAGACTCATGATATTGTGTCATAAAAACGCAATTATGAATGAAGGAATCATGTCTAAAGTGATGATTTAACTGTAAATGGCAGATGTCAATGCAGTCGGTTGCAGAGAGGAGGGTGAACTCAGAACCTGCTGATGCCAAGAGCTTCGTCTGGAATGACTAAAAGATGGCTGTATGTATTCAGGAAGTAGCCTTACGCTAAAGTGTAGAGACATTGTAGTCCTGTCAGGTTTGATCCAAATCATATTAAATATGTTCATCAATAAAGGAGGGCCTTTTAGAATCCCACTTAGTTCAACTATGCATGAGAATATCAACCAAATGGAATTTTTATTCCCACTTCAAACCCCCGAAAAAATAAATAAATTAAAAAAACCTGAGATACTTCCTGAATTGCTCACGCAGTGGCTGAACAAGCCACCCTGTGCTGATTTAGTGCTCCAACAAAAAAAGCCCTTTGTTTATCAATCAACAATTGATTTAATGGCTCCCTGGAGAACAGTGTGTGTTTTTCCAGGGAAAGCTCACCAGCAATTTTATGTTCGTCATTCAAAATCCAATTCAGGTTCAAAGGACAGGGACGGGGGAGACAGGCCAACATACGTAAATAAGCCTGTCCGTGTCTACTGGGAACTTTTCCACATGATTTGCTTCCCTCTTCCTTGATTTTGGGAACAATATTTTTTTCCCCTGGGATATTGGTGCAAGGACGGTCCCGGACAACTGAATGAGTTGTCACATGCATGGTGTCAACATATTGACACACATGGTACAAAGACAAGTAAA
>OMLC01095891.1:0-15182 GCA_900302585.1 Regalecus glesne | reverse complement strand
TAGTAGGAATGTCACTTAAAAAATACCTGCAAAGGTGTGCAAGTTACTGTTCCTACTTAAATTTCCAGCACAGGAATCTATGGGGCTGCGGTTTCATCTCTGTTAAGAAGACTGAGAGGTCCATTTTACAGCACAATTAGTCGCCATATTGTGGGGGTGGGCACTGACTTAGATGGAGCGAGGAGGATCGAGGTCGGATGCCCTTCCTGATGCCTCGAAGAGGGTTCGGACCTGTTGCCTCTGACTTATCAGTTCCTGAAGTGAGTGCTCTACCACCGAGAGATAAGAGCTAGGCTAGAGTGTTAGGAAGAATAATGCCCCCAAAATAGGGATGCCAAGGTCTAGATCAGATTGTTTTCTGCACAAACTACAGGTTATCTTAGTGATAATCGGCTCTAGTTTAGACCAAAAGTCTTTTGGGGCTAGCACCAGGTTTTGATGCTACTGTTGCAGGGATGAGGATTTCACAATGCTTACGATGTTGCAGAATCGATAAGTTATCCGTTTTCTAAATAGTAGCTGTGCCTGAGGTGTGCAAGCAACCGAGAAATGCTCAGATGGTTGTGAGGGTATGTGATGTATGAAGATTAGTGGCAGCCTATATGTACTCATATGTAAAAAGGTGAACGATATAGATAGAAAGAGGGGGTTACTACACTTTAGGTTCTGATTGACAGTACCTATTAAAATGGTGTCCAAGAAAGTTTTCGGAGCTCGATAATATACTGCCTTTAAATGTCCACTAATTAAGTAGGTGGGGGTATGAGCATGCTGATCTATTGAAGAATGAGGCTTCCAAGGAAGGTAATTTAGTGGGTGCCAAACAGTAGGCGTGTTTTGCGAGTCAATTAGACACAAAGCAAAGCCACGTACCTCTGAACATGACTAAAGACACTCTTCAATCCTTTCATATTCAGATGAGAGAAATCAAATCCCCAAGAGAAAGACAATGCAAGAAAGACAGAGCAGAGTGAAAGACAGCGAGAACCACAAAGCGGAGGTGGGGGATGCTGATAGCTACAGCAGCAGTAGAGTACCATTATCAGCATGAGAGGGTGAATGACACGCCACTGAGAAGTGCAGCAACAGAGGTGTCAGTGAGCATTCTGCCTCAGGGCCGATGGCAGGGTGACACTGACAAGATATGGCAGATGCGTATAAACCCTGTTTTGTGCCATGGGGGCTACTGCTACCATTTTGACTCTCATTCCGCTTCTCCTCCGCACTCATCACACGCCGTATAAACCAGTGGAAAAACACCAGATGGACAGAGCCAGGGAACATGGGAGATGTCGTTGCTGTCTGCAGGTCCCTGCTAACTTCTCTGCTTCTCTAGTGGATGAGTATGCTGAAAAACCTCGAATGATCGCAAAGGGTATCATGAATCATTTTAACTGCAACACCTTCATAAATAGATGTGAATGCTCATAGATAATGTAGACAGTGTGGGGTGGATCTTTGTCTGACTGCTAATGGTGATATTACACTGTGCATGCTGTTCGGCAACAATAAACACATCTAACGTGATGAATGTTTAGGTGGATATGTGCTTGGGAGTTTGTTGGCTAGCTGTTATATGTCATCCTAATGTGCTATTCATTTGCTCCTGCCTGGGAGCAAGTTCAGGGAGTGTAACGGAGAGTCTGTAACTTAAATAAACTATTCTTTAGGCCTTATATGATTTAATTTTTTTTTGGGGGGGGGCTTCTCTGTGGATTGTCAACTTGTCATGGTGGAGAAACTTGGGGGCTGCGGTCGCTCTGTGGCAGAGTGCCCGCTTCAGGAAGTGATGAACCAGAGGCAGTGGGTTTGACCCATTGAGGGCATCACCAAGCTCTATCTAAGTCTGTGTCTACATCCACAGTGTGGGGACTAATTGTGATACACTAAACAGACCACTCTCATGGTGGAGAACCTTGTATGATCCTGAGAGTAATGCTGACTGGAGCTATACTCCTGGTAGGGTCACCCATGAGTGTAAGCTCAATGTGGGGGTCCCTGGGGAAGAGAAATCCAACCAAGACCTCAATAGTGGAACAGGGGGAAGATAATGGCGGACTTTAAGGAAGCATCACAAGAGGTAGGATGAAGGTTTCAGCAGAAATGGTACTCCAGTCATTTTGGACTACATACCACTGGATCTTGACCCAGATCTGTCAAGGACCATGTGGTTACTTTCTGTGTACTAGTCTCCTCACATCAAACAATGTCACACATAAGCATTCTCCATGAAGGAAAATTGACGACGCAAGGGAGAGGAAAGTCATACTCGCTTCAAGTAACTGCCAAAAGACCGATAGATAGATAGATAGATAGATGGATAGCTTGGGCGATTTAAGAGAAAACTACTTTGAATTTAGATATCAGATTCTCTCAATAAGTATAACAGCACAGCTCAACTGTGTTCTACAGCCAAGTCAACATCAGTTTAGTCATGTGATTCGATTTACACACATAATACCCTTTTAACCTGAGACTTGTGAAGATATTCAAATGTAATTAGTGCATGTAACACTCAAAGGAATGAGCTTAATTATAAATACTTGGGTATGAAAAAGTGTCAAGGACAGGCCAGGCCCAGACATTTTCAGTTTGAGACAAATGATGGTAGTATATTGGCTATGTTTGTCAGTCATACTGGTAAACCTAACCCTAAATCTAACTGCCACTGCCAAAATGGGTGGCATAGGTCAGGAGATGCAGCAGTAATCTAGTCATTGGAAGATTGGTGGTTCAATCAGAAAGGATGTCAAAGTGTCCTTGAGTAAGAAAACTGTAACCCTAAATGCTTGGGATAACAAATGAAAAATAGCCTGATGGCTAAATCTAGTGTATTTTCATTCTAAATGTTCATTGATTTGCACTTTCCCTTTAAAGGAGGTTTATTATTATTATTATTACAGTTTGTATTTTCATTGAAAATCATTTACACTATTTTATCTATAATTCTTTGATCACATCTAGATTTCATACCATTCAGTTGACGGCCGAGTCGTTTTCTTCTGTTTACACAGTATATTTTATTCGTATTTTGTAACATTTTCCCTTTTTATATAGCTCCAATATATTTTATGGCCCTTTATATTTAACGCCTATCGGTTTTTACCTTCCAGTTTGCTGCTGTATACCACAAACTTCCCCCTGTGGGACTAATAAAGGAATATCTAATCTTATCGCTTATCTTATTAGACAGAGGCACATCCTTAGGAAATATTGACACACACTAAACAATATAATCTCCGTCTTTGAAACATTGGACACCCTATGAAACCAGTCAATGTTCAGATCTGGTTGGCACAGTGACACAATGGTTAACTCTGTTGTCTCACAGTAAGAAGGTCCAGTTCCAATTTGTGTGGAGTTTGTATGTTCTCCCCATGTCTGCATGGGTTTCCTCGGGGTGTTCTAGTTTTTCTCCCACCATAAAAAAAGACACGCACGTTAGGGTCAATACTTCAGTCTGTGCCCCTGTCCAAGTTAAAAGAAGAAAGAATTGGAGTTCGTCCCCAGATATAGCAGCAGGTCACTACTCCTACACAATCGGATGGGTTAAATGCAGAGAAAAAAAATGTGTAATGTATGTACAATAACAATTGAATAAAGCTTATTCTTCTAAGCTCCATCTAAGTTCTAGTCCACCCCTATAATATTGGGACTGATCATGACATACAAAAATGGACCTCTCTTCTAATTGGTATTAAAAGCCAATTACTCCATATTTAATGTAATATAACTTGAGCCTGAGCAGTGGTGTGTTTCAGACGGATGAGCAAACTTTTAGGATAAAGGATTATGCTTGGGAAAAAAATGAGGACAGGGCAGAAATTTGGCGAGAGAGCGAGGGAAGGTGAAATAGTGATAGAAAGACACTCCCTGAAGGTTGTGGGTTTAATCCCCGTACCTGCAGTGAAGACACTCCAAGTAGCTCAAGCTACTTGATCTATAGAAGTCCAATTGCTTTTAGAAGATAGTACAGGTTTAAGAAGAGGGACACCATTACAGTCCATTATTGACGGGGTGGCATAGCTCAGTGGGTAGAGCGGTCGTCTGCCAACCAGAAGGTTGCAGGATCGATCCCCGGTCCTGCATACAGTATGTCGAGGTGTCCTTGAGCAAGACACTGAACCCCTAACTGCTCCCCGAGCGCCATATGTTGGCAGCTCACTGCTCCTATACAATATAGGTTGGGTCAAAAATGCAGAGAAATCCAAATTTCCCCTTGCGGGACTGATAAGGGAATCATTATTTCATTATTATTATTATTTTATTTTTGACAGAGCCAAATTTTCTGCTTACACAAGTACAATAAGCAAAATGTTAATTCCTTTCTGAGAAACACCTCTCAACGGCCACGCACAACACCTATCTACTGATGCGGGTGCAGGACATGGCTAGATGACGTAAAAGCTACTCTACTGACGTGATGACTGCACGAACATAGATGGAAATAGGATAATACACAATCAAGGACTGCTTTTACACTGAGAAATGTTCAAAGTGGAGGAGACCGCTCCATAAAAGATCTGGGCCAACCACTAAAATGCAATGCCATGGTACTGAGATTCAAACACTCCAGCAATGGCGGCCACCGACTTGTGGTTGCAGGTGAAACAGTCCTTGTTTGTCACATGATGTGTCGCTGCATGCTGATGTGTTCCATCATTACAGATCCTACAGTAGAGGTAGGAGTAATATGTGTATACTCACCTGTGTTGGCATGTGTCTGTGTGTACTGGTATGAGAGAGCACAAAGCATCTCGATGTGAAGTGAAGCCTGCCCTGAGGTATTATGGCCAACAGTATTGGCTAAATGTAACCGTGTATGGACATGGTGGGTGTCAGATGCGTCGTATGTTTAGGAGTACATGCATCTGTGATATCCTGCAACTGGGATGTGTACTTTATGATTCCTTTTTGCTTTTTAAGTGTAAGTACACAAAGTAAGAGATTTGTGCCTGTGTGCAAAGTCGTGTGCGCACAACTGGGTATGTGTGTAGGTGTTAAGTACCAACTGTGCCAGCTGTATGCTAATGAGGTATCTCAGCCGTGCTCTTACTCTCTGAACTCTATCCTAACATCACAGTAGAACACAGGAACAAACACGCCGAGGTCAGCTCTTATACCCTCACAGACTGTTCATCTTGCGATATAAAATCACGCTCCCGTGTTGCTCAAACGACACGTTGAACAAAGGATACATGCTGTGCCTGGTGCTGTAGCATGTGGTTGCATCTATTATCATGCAAATTGTTTTCAGTGCCACAAAAAGTGGAAGTTTCAAGTTAATTTGTACTGATCATTGTTATTTAGTCGGCAATCCAAAGGCATTCTGCCTACTATATTGGCCCCCTGCAAGCCAATGCAAATCACAAAACATCTAAATGAATTACTCTAGTATCCTTCTGTTTACACCACCAGTGGCAATTTTGAATAATCACCATCACTAACATGCTATATTGCAGTAGACATCATTTCTATCTTCAAAAGCCAGTCAAGTTTCTTTCTAGAGGATCCTACTTTCACTCTCCCATTGACTCATGGCCTCCTAACGAAACCCCTCTTAGTGGCTACTCTTGGTGAGCAGTCAATCCATCCATCCATCCATCTTGGGGAACTGAAGCCTATCCCAGCACTCACTAGGTGGAAGGCAGAGAAACACCTAGGACATGTCACCAGTCCATCACAGGTCAGAGCAGTTATGGGAACAATATCTTGCTCAAGGACAATTCATCATGCTTCACTGCAGGTACGGGGATCAAACCTGCAACCTTCATATTGCCAGACGACCACTCCACCCACTGAGCTATGCCACCCTAGTGAGTCTTTTGGTTCATGAACACTTTTTAAAAAGAATGCAATTAAGAAAGATCACATATACAAGTTAGTATTTAGTTCAGAAAAAAAAGAAAAGTGGCTAAATGTAATGTTAAATGTTTAATTAGGCAAGGCACGATATCATGTTGATATTGTGTAGTCTGCTTGTTAAAAAGTTTTCAGTCTACAAAACATTGATGTGTGCCAGGCAGCTGACTGTGAAGCAAAAACAAGACAATTTCCTGACTATTTGATGGTTATGTAGGTGCTTCTAACAGCCATGACTTTATTTTATACTGAGAATTAACTGTTTGATACATTGAAAAGCAATACCCCATCTCCTTAATCAGTGCTGACAGGTTAGGCTACTTAAATCTGGCACTATCATAACAGAAGAATAGCGTTCTCAACAATTAAACACGTTTGCACACTCATGAACTACCATGTTGCACTGTGCAAGGGGTGCTACAAATGTCTGTGTTTCAAGTCATATCTCGGTATAAATTACAACAAGCCACTCAAAATGTGGCAAATGAGGGGTGCAATGTTATCCCTCCATCTATTCTTGGCCAAAATTGTGTAATTACTAGATAAGTTAAATAAGGTATCATGCATGAATATATGCTTCCTGCCAACCAGTTTAACAGATCTTAGTGAAGAAGGGACTTTCAAAGCCCCTTCTACTTCAAATAAAAAGTCATCACCATAATTAAGGGCTCACTTGTTGGGATGGTTGAGTGCTACAACCTGGGAACAATGAATGACAAGAGCTTGAACCATGACCTCTATATATCTGCTATCTGCAAACAGGGCCTACAGAGAATTCATTTTTTGGGATAAGTGAATATTTTCAATGTGGACAAGACACTAACGGCTTTATTTTACAAATCCATTTTTTACTATCTATCTATCTGTCTTTTGCAAAAACATTGTGGATCTGTGCCACCACTGACAACCCATTCTTAAAGGAAATCTGTCTCCCTTCTGGGTGGAGAAGCAGGCCCCCAAGGTTAAAAAGCAATAGGTGTAAATGTTTCTTTGTTTCAAGTGTAATAGACGCACTTAAGTTTCACTAAACCTAGGCTGTACTGCTCAGCAGAACTTTATAGCCACCAATTCCAATGGTTTGATACTTTTAATTTAGTTTGTAGGAACAATTGGGATTAATGTCCCATGTCCTCTTGTATGTTGTGTGTTTAACCTCTTGTGTGAATAAACATTCTCCTCAAGGTACAATAAAGATCTGAAGTGAACCAAACTTTTCCCACACCTTTTCCATTTGAAGTGAGAGTTTTTTAAGTTATCGACAAAGTCGACAAATTAACAACAAATCCTCTCTGACAGTATGTTTTGTACATTGGACGGGCTATGGTCACAGGTGAAATTAACATTTGTGAATGTTTGCCTCCCTTTCACTTTCCTTGTAAGTGGACAAAGGGGCAAAAAAGTCCCATTCACTTCTGATGGCAAAGAAAATTCCTGAATTCACCAGTCAAACTTCTGGGCAACAAATGCTTTTATTCATCCATTCCTCAGTGTGGCCAGATTGACAGGTGTCCTTACCATCAAGTCTGAAAACATTGTTTTAGATTTAGAAAGTCTCGGAGAATACATGAAATACATTATTGTTAGTTTGTATTAATAACAATAGGCTTTGCAATAGAAAACAAAACAAAAACATAGCTAAATGAAAATGACTTCAGACTGGCACAAATAGCCCAACAGAACCCCACAAATCGTCCTTTCCAAAAGCTGATCTCTCTGTCTCGCTCTCTGTCTCTAGGCATTTTCCACAAATTTAGCCTTATTAGTTGATAAACAGTCCGAGGGCTGCGGTAGCTCAGTGGGTAGACTGTGCGTGCCTTGAGAACTGACGAGCCAGAGAGTTTGAAACCACCATGGGGCATCAGGAAGGCCATATGGCCTTAATCCCTCAAGCTCCATCTAAGTCTATGTCCACACCCACAATGTGGGGACTAATTGTATCACGTAAAATGGACCTTCTAGTTGATAAACAGTCCAGAGAAATTCACCAATTCTATTCAGAAAGAATCCAATGGTGACTTTACCTGCTGTAGGTCTACATATCCAAAACATTAGTCTGAACCAGGGGAGGGCAACACGATCCAGAAAGGGCCGGTGTGGGTGCAGGTGACACAAGGAACCACGTTGGACTGCAAGCCCGTTCCTTGTATCATCCTTTAGCTGAGTTGTCTATGTGTGTGTGTGTGCCTGTGCGTGTGTGTACATTACCCAATAATCAAAGTAGTCCAAAAAAATCAAATTAATTTGAATCATATCATCTGGACATAAATTCAAAAGTAGGAGGATGTTTAGACATTTATCAGAATGTCTTCATCAACTCTGAAGTCAACCCTGTGAGTTATCCATCCCCCTGACAAGGGATGGAGTTATAAATCACAGTGCTCTCACATAAAAGCTCCAAGCAACCAATGCTCAAATGGATCAAAACTTCAGAGTTGATGAAGACCTTCGGATGAATGTCAACACGTCCTGTAATTATTTGAATTCATGTCCCGATGACCAGATTCAACTTGTCGAGATTTTTTTACGACCTGGATTATTGAGAAAAAAAGAAACTTTGGATCCATTTGAGCATTGGTTGCATGGAGCCTGTATGCAAGTACTCTGATTTACATCTCTATCCCTTGTCAGTTGGATGTATAACTCACAGGGCTGACATCAGAGTTGATGAGGACATTGACATGAATAACTAAACATCCTCGTATTTTGTGAATTTATGTCCGAATGATCCTATTCAAATTATTTGGATTTTTTTTTTACTCTATCTACATGTGTGTTGGATATCAGCAGAGTCAGCAATCTGACAGCACCCAGGGCTAACTCTTCAAAACACTTATTTCCAAAGCGTCTTTTACCCTCCAAGCAAAATGCATCAATGGTTTGATCATTTGAGAAGCCTGCCAATACAACATTTCTCCAGTGACACTCCAAGTCATTGACCGGGCATGAGAAATATTCAATAAGCAACTCTAAGTCCTGGTCTGTTTGTGGCAGATATCGCAGACTTCATGGAAAGCAGTTGTAGTTTTTGCAACATTTCCAGTGATACAGGTGAGCGCATTAGATATCACACCAACAATTCTTGAACAAAGGAGAAACAGCCAATAGAAATTCTTTCCCATACTTCAGGCACTAATGCTCTTGATTTCAGATGCTTCTGAAATATCATACTCTGGTAGATGCCGGATGCTTTTAAATCAAGTTCTCTGGGGCAACTGTCACTGTTGACTCACAGTGCGCTGTGTTTTATGACTCTCCTCAATATAGAAACTCAGTTTTTCAAGGTCAAGAACGATTACAAGTGAGTCCTGTGTCGCTAGCTTGAAGAACTTGTGTACTGTTTGGATTTCCATCAAAATGAGCTGAAGAAAGTTCATGTAAAGGATGTCTGATTGGTTGCTATACATATCAATCAATAGTCTAGCTGAGAAGAAAAAATCTTATGTATGCAGTTGAATCTCCCTATCCAAGGCAGAGCTAGGTGACATTTATCTCACCAGTCACACTCCATCATTTATAATCTCATAAACTGTCTTCTGGTCTTTTGGAGATTGAACAAAACAGTTTCTCTTATCAAGTACTCTATTTTTTGAGGGAGAAATGTCACATCCGTATTTGCAACTAGATCTAGATCATGACAAAGAGCGAAGTTTTAGATCGGGCCACTTTCGTTTCATCCATCCATCCATCCATCCATCCATTGTCAACCACTTATCCGAAATTGGGTCGCGGGGGAACTGGAGCCTATCTCCGTTCTCATTGGGCGAGAGGCGGGGTACACCCTGTATAGGTCACCAGTCTATCACAGGGCAGAGCAGTTAGGGGAACAGTGTCTTACTAAAGTTCACCTCGACACGCTTCTCTGCAGGACCGGGGATCGAACCTGCAACCTTCTGATTGCCAGGCGACCCCTCTACCCACTGAGTCAGGCCGACCCTCTCGCTTTCGTTTCAGTAATGTAAAAACGGAAAGATTTTACACAACCATAACACTTGCTACATCCATGGCACTCCCGACCATCCATCCATCCATCGTCAACCATTTATCTGGGGCAAGGTCGTGGAGGTAGTAGATTTCAGCTGGGAGCTCCAAGCTTTCCTTTCCCTTGCTACATCCACTAGCTCTGACTGGGGCATCTCAAGGCGTTCCCAGGCCATTGGTGGAGAAATAATCCCTCCTCTTGGTTCCTGGTCTACTCTAAAGCCTCCTCCCAGCTGGACGTGCCTGGAAAACCTCATTTGGGAGGTGACCAGGTGGCATCCTTACTAGATGCCCGAACAACCTCAACTGGCTCCTTTCTACTTGAAGGAGCAGAGGCTCTACTCTGAGTCCCTCATGGATGACTGAACCTCTCACCCTGTCTCTAAGGCAGACACCAGACACCCACCGGAGAAAACCCATTTCAGGCCCTCGTATCTGGGATCTAGTTCTTTTGGTCATGACCCAACTTTCATGACCATAGGAACAAACATTGACCGGTAGATCAAGAGCTTTTCCTTCTGGCTTAGCTCTCTCTTGGTAACAACAGTTTGGTAAAGGAAGTGCAATGGTGCTCCAGCAGCTCCAATTCTCCATTCTAACTTATTTGCAATCCATGTTTTTATCACCTATGTCCCACAGCCTCCTAAAAAGCTTTTTGCATCCCCCCCCATTTTGAAAACTTGAAAAAACTATTGGTGCATACTGATTTAGCAAAATGTTATGTTGGACACAACCACACACTCTATGGATGGGGGACACGGGTAAAACGTTGGATGCCATCCCAGTGATCATGGACTTGCACCCATGCCTGATGCCATAACAGAATATAATTTGATAAAATACATTACAATATATCTTCTTTTTTAAGATACAAGTAATCACAAGTTACAACTGGAACCTTTGGAGTTCAATTAAAAAACCTATACAGGGTGGGTCCACAGCTCGACTCCCTTCATATTATCCATGTTTTCTAAGCAGTGCTCCTAATTCATGTCTACTGCTAAAGTAAAGCCTAGCACAGCAATGATAACTAGCAAATTAATCCCTGGGTTCATGCATTGACTTGCTACTGGTATTTGGAGCACGTGAAACAAATGCTGTTCAGCGTATGTTAGTGAGACCTTTCCCTCTCATCTACTGAGCAAATGAGAGGGAAAGGTCAACGCTCCTGGTTCTGTGAGGTTTAAAGTGCAGGTCAGGATAGAGGTTTGGGGCATTCAATATGCAAGACAACAACTTCTGGCCTGCAGTGAAAAGTCACAGCACCTGCTTGGGTCCATGGAAGCTCCATATTGTGACAGATGGACTTATATCAATGCAGTGATGAGGAACATTGCAGATAGTAGGAACAGACAGACAGATAAGATAGAAATGATTGTAATCAATAGATGAGATAATAAATGGCTATGCTTTTGGAGAGAGAGGACATCTGTGCTTGTTTATATGACATTGGAGTTAAGCATAAAGATGGTGTGTGGGATTGTACATTGTAGCCTTTATTACTAACTCAGTCCTTAGGATGGCGCACGGTTAAGTAGACTAAGGTTACTTTTCTGACACGTATAGGGGGGCGGCATAGCTCAGTGGGTAGAGCGGTCGTCTGGCAATCGGAAGGTTGCAGGTTTGATCCCCGGTCCTGCATACAGCATGTCGAGGTGTCCTTGAGCAAGACACTGAACCCCTAACTGCTCCCCGAGCGCCATATGTTGGCAGCTCACTGCTCCTATACAATATAGGTTGGGTCAAAAATGCAGAGAAATCCAAATTTCCCCTTGCGGGACTGATAAGGGAATCATTATTTTTTTTTTTTCACTATACACATCTTTGAGAATTATATTTAAGGACATGGTGCCTGTGAAAGCAAAGGCTTGTGCTAACTTCCTAACTTACAAAGTCATACATTATAATTCACAACTATGTGAAAATTACCATCCATTGCTATCTGACATGAAAGAAATGATGTGGATATTTTCCTTCTCTAAGAACTAAGAAACGCTACCTGTTTCCAGAGGTCCAAAATGGTTAACATCAAACACATTGCTGTATTGATATTTTTCTCAAGTCCAATTCTTCAAAAATGACTAAAACACTGATTTCCTTGGATAACATTTTCATTTACCAGGGTAATTGATGGGCTGGTTGGAGAGTAGTTAAAGGTCAGTGGCATCAGCATGATTGGTCTACACACCCCAGAGCAATCCTCTGGTTCAGGCATTGACTGCCATTAGTGAGTTAGACCACATGGAACACTGGATCAATGCATCAACTGTGACCAGAGATTCTAAGGAAACTCACACATACAATCTCTCAGAAGTGTAAAATTGCAGAAAAAGTAGAATAGTGGCCTGCTATGCAATTTTCTGATGTCTGAGCTGCTACCACACCAAGCCATTCAGCCAGAGGATGACTAAAATGACTTAATAACAAAATGTGTTCAGCGTGTGGAAAGCTACACGTCTCCATTTCATACAATACTTTTTAAGAATAACTCAATTATAAATGACCAAAGAGAAAGGCAAACATGTAGGAATGAGCTGATATCACTTTGTTTCAAAGTACAAGCAGTTACATTTGGGTACATGCTGATACTGAGATGAATACTTAATAATACCATTGCAGTTCTAACAGTGACGTTGAACATGGTTTATTTTCATCGGAGATTCCTCACTTTCTGACACTGATGAATGTAAAAATAATACTGTTGCTGACATTTTAACTTCAACTTTGTTTTTTTCCAAAACAAACATGGCACTGACGGCACCTGTGTTACCTATGGTTGCATGCCAGCCATGTTTCCTGAGGAGTTTTTTGCATGCATACTAGGTTTTGCCAAGTGATAATGTAGTTAGCTATGCAGGGTTTGGAAGCACAGGCTACATTAGCTGGTACAAAATTAATGAACTAGATCATTTTAACTAAAGGATCATAGATACACGCCGATTGGATTATTTTAAAGGTCCCATTGTATAAAGAACTAACCATTTCAGTACTCAGCACATACATTTGGGTATCTGATGAGACTACTACCACACAAATGTTGAAATAAAATAACCCCGGGAGCTTTTTTGGGGGCTTACGATGTCTGACATGTAATGTAAAGTAAACAAGCTGCTCAGATTTGCAGCCAAGTCCTATGTAACGAGGGACTCTTTTTTATAAAATACTGCGTCTCCATCAGAGTATCTCCACCCATGGCTTGCAAATTAAAGGATCTTTGTGAAGGTGTACAATTTTCTGAAAGTGCTGGACCCACCAGCATTATGTGTAAACACAGGAGATGCTCGATTATTAGAGGCACAGACTGACACATTGTCATATTGGCTCCGAGCCTCAGAGGACATAAGAGCTAAGTGGATTACTTTCACTTTTGATGGCAACGTCCCAGCTGGACTGTTGGCCCAGACTGGCTCATCAACCTGGGTCAGTACAAAGAATGAATGAAATGACAACCCCCCCCCCATAAGAAAAACAAAAACAAAAAACAACACAAGGATATATTGCATTGCCTCTTGTACAGTGAGATATTCCTTCTTTCTTTAGGGGCGGCATAGCTCAGTGGGTAGAGCGGTCGTCTGGCAATCGTAAGGTTACAGGTTTGATCCCCGGTCCTGCATATAGCATGTCGAAGTGTCCTCGAGCAAGACACTTAACCCCTAACTGCTCCCTGAGCACCATATGCTGGCAGCTCACTGCTCCTATACAATAAGTTGGCTCAAAAATGCAGAGAACCCAAATTTCCCCTTGCGAGACTGATACGGGAATCATTTACTTTTTATATTGTACTTATTTTTTACACAGTATACAGAACTGAAGCAGAAACATGGCTGGCCCATAACAACACTCAATGGAGTCATAGTGTAGCAGGTAATAAAACCAGCTTGGCTCTGTCCATGTGGCATATCAAGTCCATAGCTGGGTTGTCTGTACTCACCCAAGTTACACGATTATAACATTTTCATTTCTTACACTTCATTACTTGCACGGAAAAATGACACATTGACATGTCTGCTTCTTGGCTGTGGCTCTGCATAGTGTATCTGGCTTCACCTCCTCCTGTTTATGTTTTAAATTGCTAGAAAAATGCACTTCTCACTTTTCATTTCAGCTGGAATTGTCTAGTTGCATATTGGGTGTGGTTGTATCGGATTAGTTTCGTGAATACATGAGGACAGAATGAGACTGATACCTGATACTGGTACTGGTCCATTCCTATAAAAGGTCTATATGCATACTCAATAATCAAGCTACAGAAATCATATAAAGGTGAATCGGTACATCTGGATATGTTTTATTGAAAAAAAAAATCTTTCATCACTGACTGAAGATATCACCTGCATGAGTGACGAAACATTTCTTTCAATAAAACGTCGTGTCAAGATGTACTGATTCTTCAATTTTGTGATCGCTACATAATATGCGCAAATGCAAGTCCAGATGGGATCGGAGTAAATAAACTATTTACACTGGCAGTTGAGTTGACATACTTAGTTCACTCATTACTGGGCCAGCAAGCACAAGTGTTTGTTTGATGAACTGTCATTGCTCGTACTATTACTCAGTGCAGACAAATGAATGGTTTACTGTGCTAACAGTGTAACCAGAAGCCTTTCTTAATAGAGAGGTGCAGTGTTCTTCTCAGGCTTGCCAGACTGCATATCAATACGATGTGCAGTGTTTCCTGATGCAGATCTTTCATTTGAATTTTTGCCTTGACTAGATATTCATAGTGATGCAGTGAAATGTGGTTAAAAGGAAACAAATAAACAACTAGTATTAAAGCTGCTAAAACGGCTCGATGGTCATTAAACTCTAAAAGTGCTATATAAGGACAACTCCATTTACCATCTAAATAATGGGGCGATTTTTATGGACAGATGGGGTGAGGCCAGATTACACTTGACTAACATCTCTCTGTTCAGTCAAACTCCTCCGGCTAACAAGCTCACATCACTGCTAACAAAAAGGGTGCAGAGATAGTGCGGGTGGGAAGCGTCTATATTGTAATCTTTATCAATTATTGTTGTGTTTTAATGATTTTTAACATAAGTAGGGATGCCTTTATCAAATTAAAAAGTATTACGTAGGGCAATACTGAGCTAAATGTACGATGCTATATACTGTGAGAGGTCCATTTATATATGTCAGACGTATCCCCACATTGTGGGGTCAGACAGGGACTTAGATGGCTTGGGGGAATTAAGGCCGGATGCCCTTCCTGACGCCTGTGGTGGATTCAAACCTGCATCTCTGGCTCATCAGTTCCTGAAGCACATGCTCTATCACTGACCTACTGCAGCCCCTCCAGTGCTATATACCGTAAATAATATACTGTAAATTATATA
>OMLC01095890.1:0-17221 GCA_900302585.1 Regalecus glesne | reverse complement strand
CCGTTGTCCCAGGCCACGGCGCTACTTCATTCTCTCATCTCAGACTGCCATCCACCGGGAGTACCGTGCTGAACTGGAGCGTTTGAAAGAGGAGAACGGGGAGGCCCTGCTGCTCTTGGACAAGTGTAGTAACCTCTCCCAGGGAGCCGCGTCTGCACGCAAACGCTGCTACAAGAGCCAGGTGTACGACTACCCACAGATTTTGCAGGTGGGAAGCTAGGCCCTCTCGCATAATGGGGCATATGTGAAGGCACCACATGTATGACAGTGTGAACGGGTTTTATTGCTACACGACCAAGGCCAGTGGAATGTGTCCCCTGTATTTAAGCCATCCTATTGTATTGGAGCAGTGAGCGCAGCTGTTTCACGGCGCCCACCATCAAAAAACATATCTGTAGAGTATAAAGCCCATCGCCCTCTTAAGTAATTCCATTGTCTATGCAGGAGTCCTCATTCTGCGTGGTTCTGCGGGGGGCCCGTCTGGGTCAGGCCACCCTCAGTGACGTGTTGCAAGCCGGCTGTGTCCCCGTCATCTTGGCTGACTCCTACATTCTGCCATTTTCTGAGGTCCTTGATTGGAAAAGGTATGACCAGTACAAGCAGCTGACTGATCACATATGAGTAAAGTTTGTCCATCATGGTGTCTGTTGATTTTTATTGTGTGTTTGTGTTTTTGACAGGGCCTCGGTGGTTATCCCAGAAGAGAAGCTGTCTGAGATGTACACCATTTTAAAGAGTATTCCTCACAGGCAGGTCGAGGAGATGCAGAGACAGGTACTGGTCATTATCATGGGAAAATAACATCAGTGTCCCAGTGAATTCTATCTGATGGAAGATTCCAAATGAACTTTTTATCAAGCACGGTGATCCTCCTAAGTATGTCTTTGTATGTGTGATGCATTTAGTTCGATCATAACCGCTGTGCTTGTGAAGAGTGTCATTTAGCATCAAGTCGCCATAGCCGAGTCCTATCAATGCAACGTTTTTAAGTGAGATTGAAAACTAAGAGATGCTACCTCAGATCCACTAATTTATATCATAACTTGTTTTGTGAGCAAGGTTACCGTTACCCCCTCTGTCCAACTGACACAGAAATAGGCTGTTTCTGTTTCTGTTTCTATTTTGGTGTTGGGCACAAGCGGGTTGTAAACTGGACTGACTCTTTCAAAGTTTAGAGCAGAGAGTTTGTACCTTCCACAGACAAGCCTTCACCACAGCCCACCATGTTGTTTTTTTCTTGTTGACAGTATGAGACAAAGGATAATTTAAAAAGAGTACTCAAGAAAGTATTGAGACTCAACTGTTTATGTGGCTGGTTAACAGATCGTCACCAGGTTTATACCACCTCTCTCCATCAGACAGAATTTCCAATCTGATAACTCTTTTTATGATTTAGGTGTTTATATAAAGGATTGTCTCTCTGATCGAGCCATCACTCAGGGTTCTATCTGACTGCAGGTAGAATAGAATAGAATAGTTCTATTTGCCAAACAACAAAGGTTGGAATTTGCTCTCTACATTGAACCCATCCTGTTGCATAGGAGTTGTGAGCATAGCTGCCGAGCGACGCTCGGAGCAGTCTGAGGTCCAGTGTCTTGTTCAAGGACACCTCAACATGCTTTCTGCGGGGGCTGGGGAACGAACTTCCAATCTTCGATTATTAGATGACCACCCTACCTCCTGAACCATGCCACCCCAACCATGTAAATGCAATTAATAAGAAAGGCAACACTTATTATTTAACAACATCGGGCCTCATCCAAGAACAGTCTTGGAACTATCATTTAAGTTGCTTGTTCTCATCTTGAGACTCGCTGAAGAGAATCCGACATTGGTTTCATGAAAGTTTCTTTACTCAGATTTGTTGTTGATATTGAGCTATGCTTTATTTCAAACATTAGAATAAGGGTGGGGGTATCTGAGGTCAGCTGAGACTGAAGAGGTCATGTTGGCAAGTGAAGAAATGCTTCTCTCAATAAACATGTCCAGATAAGCTAATTCACCTTTCTGTGATCTAGAATAAGCTAAATGAGATGAAGCAGTTTTTATGTCACATCATGTCATGTCATTCTCAACCACTTATCTGAAGTCAGGTTGCAGAACTGCTGGTACCTATTCTATTGCTCATTGGGTGAAAGATGGAGAAACACCCTGGATGTTCAATCTCAAGGGAGGCATTGGGGATTAAGGCCAGATGCCTTTTTTGATGCCCTATGGTGGGTTTGAACCCACAACCTCTAGCCCGTTGGCTCCCAAAGCACGTGTTCTATGGCTGAGCTACCACGGCCCTCATGACATAACTTAAGTCCTAAATGTAGTACCCAGTATAAACTGCTATTAACACCAGTCTTCTCATGATGTAGACTGATGATTTTGTGGACTTCTTCCTCTTCAGAAGACATGGTGGGCCAACAGGACTGTTGTGTGGGTTTCCTTCGAACATGTCTGCCCTACTCTGAAATGTTATTCTTGCCAACAAATCTAAAATAAGAACATCCGTAAATACCAGAAGTTTCCTAAACCATTAATATGCACAGTTTATAGACTTTGCTTTCAAATCAGTGAGAGCTAGCCTTGAGAGCCAGACCAATCCTGAGGGTTCGAACACATCGATGTTTCATTTAGACTGGGTTTTGTCTCCTGTTCTTTTAGAGCAGTTTTAGAAAGCTGGACAGCTGAAACAGAGACTGCCCAAACAGTCAACAGCTGAGGCAAAACTCCAGAGACGGATGAAAGAGGGCCACAAATCTGACAGTGTGAAGTGATCTCCTTGATAACAGCTTATGTGCTAGCTTATTGGACAATATGTCATATGAATATGATGCTAGCATGGTGGCTCAGCAATTAACACTGTTGCCTCACAGCAAGAAGATTCTGGGTTTGAATCCCATCCCAGATCCTCTCTGTGTAGAGTTTGCATCCTCTCCCATCTTAGTGTGGGTTTCCCATCTCCATCAAAATAAGAGATGCATTGAAATACGCATTTCAGTGGATATCGATACTGATAAAACATGCTAGTAGATACTCAACTGATACCAACATTTCCATTTTCTATATTTCTGTTAATCTGCTCCCCAGCTAACCAACCCTCCAGCCACTTCTTCCCAAGCCACAGTGTAACCTCTATGACAGCCAAGATAGTCAGGCTAGCATGGTGTCTCTCATTTGCTCCCTCCACAGTAAAACAAACGCTCCTCTGAACGCTCAACCATGTTGATCTTAGCTCTTTGGTGAAAAGAAATATGGTCAAGTTGTTCTGTATTTTTCCATTTAATGGCTATACTGAGCAAACAAGAGTGAAAGCCACGTTGAGGGAAGTGCACCAGTTCAAGCTGTTTCTCATTCCCTTGTATCAACGCTGGTCCATTTACCAATTACACTGGCCAAACAGACATCACAGGCCTATGGATCAGTGACATGCTCGGAGTTGGATTACATCAGACAAGACCTATAACATGGCTCCTACTAGAGGGACATGGATGCCCCTGCCGCTAGTGTCCACCTAGCTTATCAGTGGAGCTCTGATGGCTTTGTCCACTGCTCACAGTGTTACACAATCTACATTGAGGGTGTGAAACTGGAAGTTATCCATATTTTGAGTTGTCTATGTCTTATCATAAGTTACCCTCGATTCTCCTCTCTGAGATGTATGTCTAACCTTGTTTCATTTTAATGTCCGTGTCATTCTCAAAAGAGTTGTAAAAGCCACTTTCTTAGCCCATTTTAAAGGTCACCACGAGCCACTGTCTGTATAAGTGAATTAGGGAGCTGCATGGCTCAGGAGGCAGAGTGTGTTGTCTAGAAATCAAGGGGTTCCTGGTTTGATTGCCAGCTACTCCAGAGAGTATGTCAAAGAGTCCTTGAGCAAGACACTGAATCCCCTGGCTGCTCCTGGATGGTGGCTTGAATGGCAGCATCTGCTATCAGTGTATTTATGTGTGATGGGGTGGATCTGAGGCTTACATTGGTGGCATGGTGGCGCACCGGTTAGGATTGTTGCCCCACAGCAAGAAGATCCTGGGTTTGAATCCCGTCCCAGGTCCTTTCCATGTGGAGTTAGTATGTTTTCCCCGTGTCTGTGTGGGTTTCCTCCCGGTGCTCCAGTTTCCTCCCCCAAAACGACATGTAGAGACTGCAGATGGGAATTGGCTTGCAGCTATAATCTGTTGCAATGCATCAAATGGTGACAATGTAAAAAGCTGCACATGGTCCCCTAAAGAAAACGGCTTTGAGTGATGGATAGAGTAGAAAAGCACCGTGTGTGTGTGTGTGTGTGTGTGTGTGTGTGTGTGTGTGTGTGTGTGTGTGTGTGTGTGTGTGTGCATAATCAAACAAATATTTGTTTGGGAGCACTCCTTTTTAATGTTGTGACTCACGTTTCCATCCATCAGAACACACCATCACAGCTCATTATCCAGAGATGTAAAGCTATATTTTATACATCACATCCGGATGGCCACATCACATGTTAAAGTTTGTCCCTGACTGGAAGCGTCGTGTGAAGGAAATATTTCCTGATGGCAGAGATATAACAGGGAACTACCCGAACATTCCTGAGTCCCAGAAGAATTGGAGCGTTTTGCTGCAGTGGGCTCTCAGAGCATGTGACTGATTCCTCACCAGCTATAAAGAGCAGTTATTTCAGTAATGCAGCTCCATTTTGTTTTTGCTGTTTGGATTTGAGTGAAACATGACAACAGGACCTCAGTGAGGTATGTATGTGGTTTTCAGTCTAGTTAGAGGCTAGAGATGGGTCGTAAGCGTGTGTCATGGCCGTGCCTAACTGACTCAAGCAACCAATGAAAGCTTTCGGTTCAGACCCGTGTTATCTCAACCAGGGGAGAGGGTGAGCAGAGAGGGGAGAGTCATTTGTGCAGAGTTCCATCTCATGCAGGATTTATAGAGTGCTGTAGAGGACTATTCTATTTCTGTCTATACCTATGCACATCTGGAGAAAATGATTTCCCAGACTTTGTCCTGAAGTATATTCTGCCTACATAGCTATATGGCAAAGATTCCGTGGTTGAGTTTTCTGCCTTACTACTGATGCACCAGTTGTCAAGTTGAGTGCTCGAAGCCTTGAGCATATATTTCAGTGTCATTTGACTTTGTTTTTTGCTGTATGTCAGCGGAGCTGTATCTTTGATGACTTGCATAAGGAACTCTAGACTCCCGGCCTGCCTGACTTCGTGCTCGTCTGAAAATACTTCATGCCACTCCTTACAGTGAAATACCAATTGGTTGATTTATTCAGATTTTACTGGTTTGGCAAAGTTTTGTCCAGACTCGGTCACCTTGATTTACAATTCTCCCAGAGTCAGAGATTGGGAAATCTGAGATTTTGAAACCTATGAGGTCATCAAAATTCATCCATCATCAACCACTTATCCAAAGTCAGGTCATGGAAGCAGCAGACCCCAAACTTCCCTCTCCCTGGCCACATCAACTAGTACTGACTGGGGGATCCTGAGGTGTTCCCAGGCTACCGTGGAGATGCCAGCCACCCTCATGAGAAAACCCATTTTGGCCAATTATATCCATGATCTGGTTCTTTCAGTCATGACCCAGCCTTCAGGTGAGAGGAGGAATAAAGATCGACGGGTAGATCGAGAGCTTCACCTTCTGGTTCAGCTTTCTTTTGGTCACAACGGTTTGGTAAACAAAGCACAACACTGATCCAGCAGCTCTGAATCTCCGGTCCAACTCGCGCTCCATCTTCCCCTCAATGGAAAAACCGGACCCTGAGATACTGGAACTCCCTCACTTGGACTTATTCCCTACTCGGAGTGGGTAGACCAGTCAAGTCTACTGTTGAGCTGCTGGTGAAGAGCAGTTTGCCACATAATTCAGATGACAGCATCTCATTTTCAGATTTATGTCAATGTTGTGGTTACAAGTTAATAAAAGGCTGTTAAACAGCTGCTGGATGTTTATGGTGCTCAAGTGATGCCTCTTAACTCATACTCTGCTCGCTCCCTTGAGCCTAGTTTGGGTCAGCTCCTCACAATAGAATACATGCAAGCTTTCCTCGTGTCCAGCGCAGCCAAAGCCGATAATTTTCAAACATGGGGGTCTATCTTGCACCAAGCCCTTGTAATTCTGTCTTAAGCCTGCCCCAAAGGTAGAAATCCACCTCCTCCCCGAGCAGGATTAGAGACTGGCAGAATTTGGTGTGCGTATGCATGAGATGATATAAAGCAAAGCATAGCTTTACTAACAGGCAAGCAAATCACTCTGGACCATTATAACTGATTGGGCCTTGCCAGCCCTACTCCTTAATTTTTGAATTTGTCAAAAATAATTGAAGGTCTGGCCACGGCCCTACCCTGAGCACTCCTCACTGCCAGTTCTGCTCCATATGTTGAATGGCCTGTCAGGTACTTGCTGGCTC
Source organism: Regalecus glesne (assembly GCA_900302585.1). NCBI lineage: Eukaryota > Metazoa > Chordata > Actinopteri > Lampriformes > Regalecidae > Regalecus > Regalecus glesne. The sequence continues at coordinate 10,830 of OMLC01095890.1, read as the reverse complement.
TCACAGAGTTAGACCAACGATTGCAAAGCACTTCCAACTGCTTCTGACCGCAATTGGATTTTGACCAATCATCAGGGGTAGTTTGGAGGGTGTGTTATGTGTTTCTTTAGGTGCTGACTGACAGATGAGGTCTAGCTGTTGAACCAGTGATGGCTGCTCTCTGATCTCTGCTCCTACAGAAAGAGTAATTCTCCATCAAGCATCCATGTTTTAACTGATGACAGTCCTTTGGTGAAACGGCAGCATTCCTGAGCTAGTCATGCATCTTAGCAATGACAATTTATTTTTGCCCATGTTTCTTCCCCGTGTGCACCTCAGATTGGAGAGACCTCCTCAGACAAGGGTTTTGGATGGATGCACTGACCAGAAGATGAGGTTAAGTGCCTCCACTGCTATCGAGGCTCCCTCTCCCCTGCAATTCTCACTGTCTCTTCTTCCCTGCTCATAAAAATTCCTATGGGGAAGGGGTGGAGTGGGTTGGTTGGGCGGCCTCTCAAGCCAGCATAGTTTGCTTTCTGCCTCCTCCTGGTCGGAAAGGAAACTTTCATCACTGGCTGATTTATGGGCTGTCGGGATCTCCCCCGAGATTAGAAAGTCTTTTTGAATTCTGCCCATCCTCATACAACCCCCTCCTTTTCTTGAAGAAAGCTGTTCTTTATGTTGTTTAACATCTTCAGGTTTCAAGAGCTGCAGTAGAGGGGCTTTGGGGAATTACTGAGGGGGGTTAATCTTCACATCTGCCACTAACGTTTGTTTCTGTGGACCATATGACAACACAAACTAGTCAATACAACGCTGGTGCCCTGCTGTAAGGCAGAAGGGGACAGGGACAGATCACCAGGATGGCTCTTGAGAGGCTACATATCCATAAAGCACCATCCCTGACACATTCTCTCTCTCAAAACACACCAGCGGGGTGAGCAGAGGAGTGTGTGTAGCACGGCCGTGTCAGCTACAGTCAATATTCCTGCACCTTTTAATTTACTCCAGGGACAGCCTACCTTGGGAGGAATGGGGGGAGGGGTCATCCAGTAACCAAAAATTAGTGGTTTGGTCCCCACCCCCTGCAAAGCATGTCAAGGTGTCCTTAAGCAAGACACTGAACCCTTAACTGCTCTCCGAGAGCTGTGCGGTGGTTGCACTCATTGCCCCTATTCAATAAGATGGGTTAAATGTAGAGAACACAATCTTAGTTGTGTGTCTAATAAAACACTTCTATTCTGTAAAAATAAGATCACAGTATCAGCATCCAGGAGTTATCAAAAGTCTTCATACTCCCAATAAATCCTCCCAGAGCTCCACGAGCTGGTGGGGTGCAGGAAGGTGAGTGATGCAGGGTGCCTCCCTGCAGGAGACAATGTTGTTTGAAGTTTCATTAACTCTTACAGGCCCCTCTCTTTTCTGAGCTGCACCTTGAGATTCCCTTGTTTATCTGGGGATAAACCCTTTAACGACAAACCAAGGCCCCTGCATGTGTGTATATGGGTTTGTGTGTGCAAAGGAAAAACCTAGATGGTGTCTGAGTTAGGTGTTGGGCCACCACAACAGCTTCAGTGCTCCTTGTCATAGATTCTACAAGTCTCTGAGCTCTACTGGAGAAGCGGGCACCATTCCTCCAGAAGGTGTTCTCTCATTGGGTGTTCCGATGGTGGTGGTGGTGGTGGTGGAGAGTTCTGTCCGACATGTCTGTCCAGAATCTCTCATAGCTGTTCAGCTGGGTTGAGATCTGGTGACTGAAGGCCACAGCATATGATTTACATCATGTTCATCCTCATCAGTCCATTTAGGGACCCCTCGTGCCACGTGGATGAGGGCGGGGTCATGCTTGGAGAGACCACTCCCATCAGAGTAGGACTGTTTCATCAGAGATAAAGGTGATCTCTCAGAGTAGCTCTCTACTGCTCTGCAGTGACCCCTCCCTCTACATGGACAAGTGGATGCAAACCATGCCAAGGACATGCCCCCAAACAGCACAAGAGAACATGTTTTTCCTTTAAATTGTCACCTGTCTGTATAGCTGTATGTATGCATGCTTGACAACACTCCACCGAGTCGTTCTTTGTGGTGTAAGTCATACTTAGTAAAGATAAGAGAGATAAGATATTACTCTATTAGTCCCACAAGAGGACATTTTCAGTGTTTAAGCAGCAAAGTGGAAAGCAGAACAGAGGCATGAAACAGAGCAGAGGAGTAGAAAACCACAAGTCAGTGTTTCTGTATCTGATTTTGATTGTCATTATTTTCTTCTTTGCTCTGACATAAGCATTCCATAAGCATATCCACCTTTTCATTTATTATGGTCTTACTGCTGCCTTAGCTACATACAATGGAGGAGCTTGTTTCATCCGTATACAGTCTTTTAGATGGGCTCACATGCCGGTTGGCACATGTTCTGTGTGCATCTTTAAAACAAATGTGTTTTCTGTGTCTGTCCTTAGGCTCACTGGTTCTGGGAGGCCTACTTCAGCTCCGTGAAGGCCATTGGCTTGACGACGCTCCAGATCATCAACGACCGCATTTATCCATATGCCTCGCGTACCTACGAGCAGTGGAACAACCCACCTATGGTGGTGAGCACTTTTCCGTATCTAATCTGTTTGTAGTGAAGTTGTTCTGTTATCATAAGATGTAAGAAAGATTGTGATAAGTTTATTTAGGTTTTTGTCTTGAAAACAAAAGCTGAGGTTTTCCTGTGTGGTTCTCTGGGCTTGGCACCGCCAGGCCTCAGCCATATTACCGCATTAGGCTAGTATGTGTCCAGCTGTGACTGTGGTCTTCTGTGGTGGACACTGTGAGCAGTTACCCCAGGAATCTGTTCATTGCCGATCTCGGGCACTTCTGGTGTTTCCAGTTCAGGATGGAGCCCCAACTATACAGATGCCCACAGTATCCTGTAACGGGAATGATGAGTATTTACACCTCTGCGCCTTTCCTCATAAATCACCGCCAGTGTGGCAGAGTTGGAGTTGCTTCCTTCCCACACTCACTCAGGCTTCACAGTTTGGTAAACACCCATCCAGCGCCGAGGCAGCTAGACAGTGTCAGCAGTTCTTTGCTGAGAAGAATTCACCAGTGTGGTGAAAAATAAGTTCCTGCACGTCTGAGTCATTGTGCTCGCAGAGAGAACACTGGATGTGAGAAACTGTTGTGTGTGTGTGCATATCAAATCCTTGTGGTTGTGGGGATGTGTGGCTGCAGACAGCCTGACTGTGGGACCATCTCCCAGGAGCTGTTAATCAACCTAATCTGATCTCCAGTCCCTCCCCCCACCCTCAGTATGGGGGATAGAGCCCTCTGTGTGTCTGTGTTGCACATGCACGCGCACTTGTTTGTGTATGTGTGTTTGTTGCATGCTTGCATAAGTTTATATCCATATGTCAACATGCCACCCAATGTAAGCAGACCTACTGAAATTCCTGGTTCTGTGAGTAAGTCTCTGTAGTCAGGTCATGTTGATGTAAACAAGCAGCCTTCTGATGGATACTTTACAATGGCTGCCAGCGGTGCAGAGTGGCCCAGAGCCACCCGGCCCTGCCAGAGCAATGGGCTCAAACACAGCCAACTGTTCAGTCACGACCACTGTTTTCTTCTGAACAGAGCAGCCTGTTAATCAACTGTTACACTTGACGTTGCCTGCTGCTGTCAGAACGTTTGGTCTGTGTGTTCAACCCCCTCCCGGGCTATCCATCAGTATCACTCAGATCTCCAGGCCTTTCCAGACCTGCAGGAGGTTAATTGTGCCAGGGATCAGAACCTTTAGCCATTCCTGCCCTAGCTGGGAGTGGAAGTGCTTTCTCAACGGATTCAGTGGAGAGACAGTGAGAAGGACGTGAGCAGAGCACAAAATAAATCAGGCAGCCCCCCCCCCCCCTTCAAGATTCAAACTGGTAATTGAAAGCACATTTTCGGAACTTTTTGCTGGTGCCTGTAGAAGGGGTATGTCAGATCAGAGGTAGGCTGCATTTTTGTTGGGAGTTGTAGATGGTTGGTTCGGTTATGAAGCCTTTTGTTTTAAAACACTTTGGGATTTTAAATACTTAAACCTGCCATAGATTTCTGCCCTTTTCAAACATCAGACTTAAAACTGTCTTCACTGACCAACCAGCTTGTAAAGCTTTTAAAGGCTTCCTTAAAAAGCGGCATAGCTCAGTGGGTAGAGCGGTCGTCTGGCAATCAGAAGGTTGCAGGATCGATCCCCGGTCCCGCATACAGCATGTCGAGGTGTCCTTGAGCAAGACACTTAACCCCTAACTGCTCCTCGAGCGCCATATGGTGGCAGCTCACTGCTCCTATACAATAGGTTGGGTCAAAAATGCAGAGAAATCCAAATTTCCCCTTGTGGGACTGATAAGGGAATCCTTTCCTTTCCTTTCTAGATGAAACCAAATCAAAGGTGTTATCACCACAATCAGTCGACCCTTGGACAAAACAAACCTAAAGTTATCAAAAAGTGCTAGAAAGGCTTTTTACTCAGAGGATCAGAGGCCTTGCTCAGTTGAATACTGAAATCACCAAAAGTTAGACTCTCATGAAAATGAGCAACAAGACCTGAGATAAGTTCTCCAAATTCTTAAAGAAACAGTCTGTGAGGACCAGGAAGTGGACAGAGTCCTCATCTTTGTATTTCCCAAACCCATGTATGGCTCCTACACACAAATAGAGAAACCACACAGATAGATACACCACCAGAGGGAGAGAAAGAGTCGGACAACCAAATGGGTCTGGATTGGGTTTGCTGAGGTACTGTATGTGCTGGGTAAAGACTAACTGACTAACAACATGTAACTGCCCACCACTTGTTCATATAAGCAAAGGTGTATCGGACAGCACCGTCTGTGTCCTCTGCCTGAAAAGCTGAGTGGCGGGATCTTGAAAGAATAAGAAAACAGCCACACGTTAACATATATGTACATTAACGACTGAACTCTGATGGACATCTACACAGAAGGAAAGGAAAGGCTCTCCATCGGCACGCGTTAATTGCGGATCCTGTACATGCATGCCTACGCACACATTCAAATCCACACGTACACAGCCACCGCCCTCAGGGAGCCAGAGAGACACATTTCTTCTCCATCAGATAAAAGCAGATTCGACATCATTTAATTAATTTCATTGTGTATCAGCATTACTCATTTAAACTTTCTTTGAGCTGTTTTCCTCCAGCCTCATCCCAGGCAAAGGAGAGCTTTGAAAAATGATCAGGGTTTCCTTTGGCTCTGTGCTTCCCCCTCACGTTCCTCTCTGCCTGTCTCTCACTCTCCTGGCCACTCTTGGATGTGTGCAGTCTGGTATACGAGATGTGGTGGGCCCATTGATTTCAAAACCATTTGGGATGTAAAATAATGGTGTTCCACTAATCTGTAATCTAATCTCTCTTCCACAGGGCATGCTAATGCATAATGAGCAACGTGAGCCCACTGCCACTATGGCAGCCATTGTACAGACAGACTCGGGTTGCAGCTGTTTAAGTGTGCGTGCGTGCGTGTGTGTGTGTGTATGTGCGCGCGCGCACTTGTTTATGTACAAATGTGTTTGGCATTGATGCAGGTCAGACTCAAAGATGATCTTTTTATTCTGGCATCCCACTGCCTTAACAGCAAATGGTAATTATATTCAATTGTTGCACCTTGCGTGCACTAAATGGCAAATATCCACAATGCGGACAAGCATACACACAACACGCAGGTATGAAGCATTAGGATTATGTTCATAATTACGCAATGCATACATCACCTGATGAATATGAACAAGAGGTTTTTATAATGCTGATTGATACTGAGCAAAAAGAGTTTGAGAAAAAAATTCCTTCAAAATTAAGAATTATTTCATTCATTAATTATTAGTTAAATGGTAAATGGACTTGTTCATATATATGGCTTTCCTACTTTAGCCAGCACTCAAAGTGCTTCACAATGAAAGCCTGACATTTACCTTGAATCCATAATAGCAGCTAAATTTAAATTCTGATTTTGGCTTGTTCTCTGTTTCTCAGGGTTCGCCATAGCAGATCTTGTCAAACAGTAAGATGATCTGGCAAAATTTCACAATGGATGCCCTTCCTGACAGAACCGCAAACCCTATGGATGGAGGCACAGATGGCTGGATGCCATCCCAGTATTCATGGACTTGAGTCCATGCCTGTCGGCCAACCAGTTAAGATTTTATTAAACAACCAAAATAAAATGACTCTCTCCAACTCCATTCAGTGAAGGTATAAAACAGTTAAACTTTTTTAATTAGCTTCAAAAGGCAGATTGGCATTCGTTTAACGGAATGGCCAGTGGCTCTCCATATTCAGAATACTTACTCAGAACACACTTTAACAAGTACAACTATTAACAGCTACGAAGTGGATGAATTATAAGATTCATCCTAAAATAAGGGACACATCCATGCCATCGAATAGGCCAAAGACACAGATGGCCAATAATGGTCGTATAAAACTCACGTTACAAATGCAAGTAAATTCCCTTGTATGCAAGTCATACAGCACAGTGGAAAACAAGGGGACTTCTCGATGTTGCTTATTTTTGACAGGCTAATTAAAATGTCACAACACATTATGGGAGTCAGGTCCTCACCTTGTCCAAGGATAAAGGGAGACATCAGTCTCTTCTCTCCTCTCATCTTATTAGGGCATCATAATATAATATGCCATAACTCCTGCACTGGCTTTTCCATCAAAACACCTGACAAAATGAAATACAGTCCATCAGGTTTACTATGTTTTGGTTTGGGTCGGCAATCAAACAGGACAGGTACCGATTTTTAAGCGAGCACTGCAGAGAAAATCCTCGGTACCAACCTGCCTTCCATTCAAAACGTATGCATCTCCTGAGTTAAGAAATAGGCAGGCAACATCACTGCAGACCCATCACACCCTGCTAAAAACCTGTTCCAGCTCCTCCCCTCTGGTAGGCACTACAGAGCACTGTATACCCTAAACAACCAGTTATAAAAGGTCACACGAGCTGTCATTCTAATGAATACTTATCATTGTCGAATTCCAACCATATATCTTACGTATACTGTACAGAGCAAGCCAGATGTTGTGGCTTTGAACCCACCGTGGAGGTGTCAGAAAGGGCCTCCGGCTTCGATCCACATGGCGACAAATCCTGACATGTATAAATGGACCTCTTTACTGCTATCCTCTGTCATGTCCATCTACCTCAGGCATGCATGTAACTGGCTAAAATGTATCTCAATATCTCTGATACATTCTTTTCACCATGCTTTATTTTTTCTTATCTAGTCAATCCTTGAGTATATATCTGAAGATTGTTGTGTTGCCACTCTATGTATACTACCTGCGAGAGCCGGAAAACTAGAGTAAAACTCTGTATGTGAAAACCTACATGGCCAATAAACTGATTCTGATTTTTTATATGTTTTAATTATGTTAACATAGAAAAGATAAAGTCACCAGAAATGTGTTCATAGATTGATTTTAGTCGACCAGTAGGTAAAATATCTAGGAAAAAGTTTAAATCCATTCCCTGGACTTTCGTTTTCAGCAGATTGTTTTCACGGCACAGTACACATTCTGTACACATTCTAAACAGGGAAGATAGTAACAGAACTTTTTTTTATATAGTGCTTTTCTAGTCTAGCAACCACTCAAAGCACTTTAGAATGAATGCCTCATATTTACAGCAGGATTTGAACCCGCGACACCTGACTCTCAGGGGGTGTTGTAAACATCTGTCCCCACTCAGGTCTTCATTCAAAAACAGGTCCAGTACTACCGTGGGGATAAATATAGTGAGGTTATTCTATAATATAGTGTGGTTTCTCCAGCAGAACAGTTGAGGTGTGGTGGCTCAGCTGGTACAGCCCACACCTGGGAGTCAGATGTTGCGGGTTCGTATCCCACCGCATAGTCTCAGTTCAGGGGGAAAATGATCAATTGTCACAGAGCTCCAGCTTTTGAAAACCTGTAGTTCTATGGTCTGTAAAATAAACCTTGTTGCACGTATACGTTACCCTTTTCCACTGAAAATGAAACATCATTTTCACGTTTCACTGACATGGACTAGTGGGCAGGTATCCATGAATGCATGGCTGGCTGCTCATGGTCACCTGAAATAATGATGACGCAGGAAAGAGGCAGGAAAGGATACCGAGTTGGTGTGATGTCTTCCCCTTGACGTCACTCTGAAGAACACAGGAGGCGCTTGTTTTCTGCCCCCTATTGGAAGTTTCCCCCAAAGGTAGACCTCATTGTCTATTATTTCATTTTGGATGCTCCAGTGTTCAATAAATCCAAAGATTTGAAGAAGCAGATCATGAACAGTTGGGATTTTATTATTGGGATATTTTCTGTTTTGGACAAGCTAAGGGATTGTGAGGTACATTTTTGGGTCCCTTTTTCATTTCATTGACTACGCCATTTGAAACAAGACACCGGGGCCTTGTGCTCTGGACACTGAAAGATGGCGGTACAAGTAAAGAGGGTGTAGAATACAGGATTAAAAGATGGTATGATCGGGGATAAAATTCATTGATTTCATTCAGAACTTCACTAAATTACAGTTTTAGCAAATCCATACCTGCTATTAATTCCCTGCATTAATCCCCTTTTGTATAACAGAAATGACTACTTCAGCACTTAATTACTTAACATTAGGCTTGAATTTTAAATGTGTAAAGAGCCACATGAGGCCAAATGCACAATTTAAAGGATTGTCATGACCAATCAGGAAGTCATTCATCTTTCATTTCCTTTGTCTGTCAAACAAATTAATAAAACTGCCCCACCTTCGTTTTATCCATCCTTTTAAAACAGGGAATGATGATACCTACTCTCAAATCTCAATATTGTCGCAATATGTATATACTGGCCAGCTCAGCTGTCCTCACCTCTCACATCCAACATATGACCCTGCCAAACATTCAGCCCAATCCCATTTGGTGTGCTGCAGTTGGCATTACTCACATCTAGCTTGCGCGTGTCGGCTTCTCATAAATGATTACACGAATGAGTGTAATCATTGAAACATGCTCCTAGTGAGAGAATTACTGTTAAAACATGAAGTGGATTGACACAGTCGGGTATAGACCTATGACGACGTGGCCATTGAATAGCTTGAATGTGTTACAGCATCATGACCGGTCTGCAGTCTAAAATGAATGACCTGCTTCTGGATTACAGCATCTAATCATGGCAAGTCTGCTGCAGTGATGTTCAGGTGTCCAAGATGAACTACTTTTTATATTAAACTTCAAAAACATTAACTTTCATATTTGATGTCATAGTTAGGCCCCCTATAAAAATATAATGGTGATCACTGATGTAGTTATGCCGACAGCTATGACTGTTGGTGGGTCTTTTGCTGATCTGTTCCAAGAGAACTCGAGCTATGTCCTTCAAAGATTTACCATCTCTGCAGATATGTCAGAAGCAGTGCTGTAGCTGTGACCACTCGGCATGACAGCATGTTCTACTGCACAGGATGTGAGCCTGCTAGGAAATTACTTTGAATACTTGCAGATCAAGGTACTGAAACCTCACAAATGCGAAAATTCACCTTGAGCTCTAACAGGCCTTGACTGGCTCCACTAGATTAACTCTAGGCAATAAACAATCTCATCTGTCCTAACCAAGCAGACCTCAGCTTTACCTTTCTCTCTCACATACTAAAGAATAAAAATGTTAATTGGAAAGGATGAAAAGATCGTTTTTAGGAGACTTTCAAATTTTAGGAGACTTTTAAATGTTGGGTGCACAGAGGAGCCCTGTATTTTGAGGATGGAGAACATGAGATGGAATGCAGGATTCAAGGAGATCATACGGGTACGATGGGGCAAGACCATTTAGATTGTAATAAGTTAGCAGAAGCACATTGAGGTCAAATTTAGCGTTTACAGAAGGCCAGAGAAGGGAGGCGAGAATTACTGTAATATGTTCTAATGTAAATTAGGATTCTGTCCGCAGGATTTTGAACCATCTGAAGATATTTAGTGCTAGCATGTGGTAGACCTGAAAACAGGACATTACAGTAATCAAGTCTGAATATGACAAATACGTGTATTAGAGTCTCTGTGTCAGCCATAGACAGACAGGATTGAATTTTAGCTACGTCATGGTACATTTCCTTGAGAACATATTGCATCAAACAAGTACCCATTCAAATCCTGACTTGGATTATCGCCCACTATAACAATGTAGTGTGGAACAAATAAAACTTACTGAAGTGCAGAGAAACTAAGGCTCTAAATTTAGATAAGCATGAATAATTAATATTGGACATGTTACAGAAATAACAGCATCATGCAGGGCGGTGTTAGGAGAAATGTGGAGCTTTATCATGCACATGTTTAGATTTATCTACTCGGAATTCTGCATCTACACCCTCCAGCAGGTTTACAACTATGTCCATATTCAGCCAAGCTTTTCCTTATGAAATATTTCCAACCTCTGAAGCCACGTAAAGCAGGAACTATTGCACAGAGAACGGAGGGTGGAGTGCCTTCTATCAAACTAGTCTCATTTAGCAACGTGTACTTGAGAGTTAGATACACTGTGTATTGGCAGGGAATTGAACCTTGCTCTCCTATTTGGCTGGCGTGAATTCTACCAGTCACCAATTAAAATGCCAAGCAGTTGATGAGCTCTGCTGTACAAATTCAGAGAAAGAGGACATGTTGCTACCTTTGCAGTGGGTGTTTCGGGGTCCATATTGATGAATAGCACCCTTAACCAGAGGCTGCGTCCTTCAATTGAACCCTAATTCACTTGTGCATCAATCATTTTCTCCCTTTTACTAAATAATGAATAATCTCAGCACAGATCACTCTGCATGTTGTCCTTGTGACATCTCTCTC
>OMLC01095888.1:0-16938 GCA_900302585.1 Regalecus glesne | reverse complement strand
TTCAGGAAGATGGCATGCGATAGCGTTAGGGCTAGAAGCACTGGACCCTCAGCTCAGTGACCTATGGTGAGGTTGGTGGCAGGTGAGGCACTGACTAAAAAAATAAATAAAATGGACTCCTGTGGTGAATTTAACTTTCTGATATGCTAGCTACGGTAGTGGTGATTCCCATCTCTGCATAGCAGGAGAGCAGCAGCAGAACAAGCATAAACATGTGGGCTCTCACACGCCCCCTTCAGTGAGGGAGAGGTACTGTTTGCTTCCCCTTGTGCTTTTTCAGTGTGGTTTTATGTCAGATCAGCAGGATTAAATAGGTTGTACACATATGTGAAATACATTAACTGTTCTATGGAAAGTGAGGAAATATAATAAAAGTATCTACATACATTCCATTGAAGACATACAGTGAGAAAGCAAAAGGCACCCGCTCAACCCAGTTTGCGCAATCTGAGTTGAGGCTCAGCTTATTGTCTCCCCTATTTAAACAGGAAATACGAAAATTCAGCAATTTTGATTATGAGACAGATTGAAATGAGTCGTACAGAAATTACCTCTCAGTAGAGGAATATAAATATCCATTTTATTTTATCATTATTTGTTTCGTACTTTTCATGACGGCACCCGCCTCCCCTTACCGCACATCCCTGGCTCAGCTGCAAGGACAAAATAGAGACAATATCCCCAGGCAGATGAAGGAGAGGGGCAGGATAATCTGCCATCAAGAATGGATCACACGGCCGAAGACTTCGATAACGGTACATGGACTATGAGTTTAGATGCAGCAAGACAGCAGACAAGACAAGGCTGAGCCATGGTGGCTCAGCAGGTGGAGTGCACACCTGGGAATTGAGTGTTGCAGGTTCATATCCTGTGACAGAGCTCATTTGTATTTGAGCGGTCGTCTGGCAATCGGGAGGTTGCAGGTTCGATCCCCGGTCCTGCATATTGTATGTCGAGGTGTCCTTGAGCAAGACACTTAACCCCTAAATGCTCCCCGAATGCCATATGTTGGCAGCTCACTGCTACTAGACAGTAGGTTGGGTCAATTTGCAGAGACATCTAAATTTCTCCTTGCGGGACTGATAAGGGAATAATAATTATTATTAATTATTTTTATTATTATTTTTTATTATTATTATTATTTGGGGTGGCATAGCTCAGTATGTAGAGCAGTCATCTAGTAAGTCTGATCAGAAGGTTGCAGGTTCGATCCCAAGTCCTGCCAAAAGCATGTCGAGGGGTCCTTAAGCAAGAAACTGAACCCTAACTGCACTCCAAATGTCATATGGTGGCAGCTCACTACTCTTATACAATAAAGGAGTGGTTAAAATGCAGAGAATTACAAATTTACAAAGTCCCCTTGTGGGATGGATAAGAGACTGTATTTATTTATCTATTAGCACTACTTGTAAGTCAGAGGAGGACCAGGGGCAAGCGGCAAACCACAGTACCCCACACCTCTCCACTCAACATAATCGGAGCAAAAGAAGAGATGGTGAAGCCAAACATCTGGAGGTCTCAGAGAGAAAAGCCCGGTTGAATTTGCCATCCGCAGTAGATTATGGATGGGCACAAATGGACAGGGAGCCTAGCATCATCTCGGATAAAACCCTGAAAAGGGATGCAACCAAGAAGATGAAGATCATGTCTCAGGTTGTGTACCAGACATGCCATGAAGCTTTCAGTGTGAAGGAGTGCAATACTTTCAAGCCACCAGCAGGTCCCAGTAGGAGACAGCGCCAGATAACACGAGTGTATAAAGAACTGAGGATGCTTGGAGCTCAGAGCTGAGAAAAAAGCCTACTACAGCTTCAAAGGACAGAGACAATCCAAAAAAGCAGAGGTAGAGATGTCATCAGAGGGAAGCCTTTAAAAAAAACAACCCTTTTTTTCCCTACCAAATTCCCTGAGTTGCCTTTGGCTAGATCTGTTGCTTTGATACCCTCTAGCGATGACAGGAAGGAAGAAGCCATAGCATTTGTCTCCTCCAAGTCACATGACCACTAGCCCTCACTAGTCCACACATCACTGTCTGGTGGGGAAAGCACAGTGCTTGGTCATCGGAGGAGAACGAAGCAGAGTACTTTCCCATCACTTAACCTAGAGGCCTGGATGACCCAGAGGGGGACACTAGTGAACCCAGAATACTTTATCCAACCAAACCCTTATACCCATGTGAGGCTTAGCCAATTATGACCCACTAACTATGGACCTCTGGCCGTGGTTGGAAACGGCACAGCTGGGATTCGAACACCCAACCGCATGACGCAGAGATGCGCTAAATATCACCTTAACCCCAACTACACCACGGGAGACCCAGAGGAACTCTTTTGTTAATCAGGATTTGACCGATGAAGCCGAGGTTTAAGGATGGTGCATAAACCTATTCCCCATCGAAGGCAGCAGCGGCAATTTCCCAGCAACAACAATGCATAATTTCCTACACAAGATAGGCTTGGAACCCAAGCGACTGAGGCAAGCCATTTGGGAGATAGCCATGGTAGCTGACACCAGCTCAAGATGGCTCTGGTTGATGAGAGCAGGCAGTTGGAACCCTTCTGCAGATGAAGGCTAATTTGGTCTTTGTTGCTCCACGCTTGTAACCCTGGGATACCTGCCGAAGTTGTAGAAGGGTTTGATTTGAATGCAAATACTCAGACCGTTCTGCCACCAAGGACCAAAACCAGTAAGATGAACTTGCAACATCTTTCATAGCTCCTGCAGTTTTTTGCTTGCAGCAGAGCATCTTTGATTTTTATCACACTCATAATTGTATTTGTGGTTGTTTGGTGAAAATTTGGCACAGGTAAGGGAGTTATTATACTGTAGGTTTAGACTGGGGGACTTTTTGGGAAGGATGGAAAGAGTGAGTTTGGACTTAACTGAAAACTTTGGGGGTGTCTGAACACAAGAAGATGTAGGAGAATTGTGAAAAGTTTTGCTTTAGACTTAGTGGAGAGTGAGAACAGCTTACAAAGGTCTGCTGGTTCGTCAATGTGAATATGAATGATGAGAGGTGTCAAAGTGCAGGACACATTTATGGTCCTGGGGCTCTTTAAGATGTAGTTTGCAGGTTAGAGCACCACTTTGAAACCTCCTGAAAATTCAAATCATTCTCTTCTACATGGGTACTTCTCCTGGTCTGGCTGATAAAATATGTGCCCTAATTAAATGTAAAATACCGACTGAAATAGTTAATTTCATCTTCAGACAGCATTGTACAGCATAGTGGACCAGAGGTTTCATAGAATATGTCATTTAAAATCAATATTAATTTACACATAATTTATGCCACTTTAAAATTTTAACTGTTTCCCGAAACAGACAGACACACACACACACACTCATGATGAGTTTATTATCTCAAATTATCTCAATCTTATTTGGTTACTTATGGCAAATGGACCCATTTTTATATAGCACTTTTCTAGTCTAGCGACCAGTCAAAGCACTTTACGATGAATGCCCCACATTTACCTGAGCACAGGGGATCAAATCCATATGCCTTCTCCAGATGCCCCACGTTGGGATTGAACCCATGACACCTGACTTGGAGGTACACTGGAGAGCATATGCTTTCAAGTCGGCTTATGACCCCTTTATGCTACCTTTGCATTTTGCTTTTATAGTTATAGCCTATACTTTATGTGATCTATGGGGCCACATTCCCTCTTCAAATTGTGGGTATGTTCGGAAAATGCACCCAGACATTTGAACTTGTTCTCATTAGCAGTTTCAATATCTATTCGAAAAAGAAGTTGCAAATGCATAACAAGGATATGAAAATAAACATTGAAATTGAACGGGGAACGGGATGGCCATTTGAGTTTTGCAAGAACTTGAGCAGTGATATGACGTCCCTATAAATCTAAGTGAAATGAGGCAAGGGGCAGGTGACAGCAACCTAGGGGTCAGAGAATAAAGCTTGTGGGAAGTTTCCGATATTACCCTGTAGTTCAAATCTTGCCTTTTGTCAGATGGGTAAAACTGATTAAATAGTGCCCTCAGCTTCCACAAGAACAGTTTGACCCCCACTAAACCAGCTGTGCAACTTGATACCTAAAATAAAAGACTGAGGTTGCACCTCCAAGGTGTAGATGTGAAGCCGAGCGTTGTTGGTAAGACACCATGTGCTCAGTTGATCGCTAAATAAAAGAAGGTCACAGGAAAAGAGAGACAGCTTCCTTTAAAGTGAATGTCACCAGCTTGAAATTGATATGAAATTGTTAAGGTCTCACCGATGTCTTGTTGTTGTTGTTTTTTTTTGGGGGGGTAGCCCATTCTGACTGAAGGATCAAGGAGTTCTTATCATTATCATGATTATCATATGAGTTGCAAAACAAGACTTTGAAGTGAGAATCAATCATATGCAGACCTCTGCAGCAGATTCAGCAGCAGTGTTGTGACACCGGGAAGTTTGAAAGACAATGTTTTCCTTCTTTTTTTGTCAAATTCAGAATGATCTCTTTTTGATCTGGATCAGATAAATAAAACATTGAAATGGATCATATGTTTGCTGCACCTGTTTGTAATAAGTAGCGTGTGTTGATGAACTCTCTAGACTAAAATCAAACCTATGTGACAAGAGTGTAGGTTGGCGAGGGGGAGGGGGTCCATGATGATGTAATAATGAGATGATGGATGATGTCTGGCTCCCACTCAATACATGTTTTAAGCCAATTAGCTTAATTTACCAGTGCATTTATGGTGTAAAATGAACCAAAGACTATGGGATTTCTGTGAAGGAGGCAGAACAAGGAGGGAATTTTGACAACAGCAAATTCAACAGCAAGCTAGCCGCTGCACTGAGTTCCAGAAGGAAGTAGAATCAGCACCGACTATGTACAGCACAGTCATAATTATCATACTATCACAAGGTAGTAGCAACAATGTTGCTGCTCTAATTGAGGAGAAACTATCCAAATTCTCATAGATTGTGTATTCCATTGCTGCAAGGCCGGGAAGAGACGATCACAGTGTGGGAGAAGATGAATCCCATGTTTCAACAGTGAAAAATAAAATTTCCACCATAAAGTCCCACCCGCTTGCGTTGAGAAGACCTTCAACACTCTAACCAAGAAAGTAGATGATCAAGAAAACCCCAGTCAGAGTGACATAAGAATCCTTGTGTTGAAAAAGTAAATTTCCTCATCAGTCCCACAAGGGGGAATTTGGAATTCTCTGCATTTTATTCCATCCTATTGTATAGGAGCAGTGAGCTGCCAGCACATGGCGCTCGGGGAGCAATTAAGGGTTCAGTGTCTTGATCAAGGACACCTCAACATGCTTACTGCAGGACCAGGAATCGAACCTCCAACCTTCAAATCTCCCACTGAGCTATGCCGCCTCTGAAGGAGGCTTGAGATGGAAATGAGCCTGTCTCATTTTTCAAATCTTGAATTCTGTTTGTTCTTAGGCTGGAAACCAAGAATGTAAAGATAAAGTAGGACAGAGCCTATGTCACCTTTGGAAGACAGCAGACAATCAAGGTAAATCATGTCTTATCAAATTAGTATTTAAAGAATGAGTCAAAGATAGTTGCTGTAATTGCTGTCTCTATTGATACATTGAGTGAACTCATGTCAGCTTCCAAACCAACTACATGCCTATTTCGCCCATTACAACAAAAACTTTTTAAAGACCTTTGGCCTTTTCTTGGACCTACGGTGCCAGACATTGTTAATTTAACGTGTAATACAGGTATTAGGGGCTGCGGTGACTCAGTGGTAGAGTGCTTGCCATCAAGTCAGGCGTAGCGGGTTAATATACTGCCATGGGGTATGAGAAAAAGGCTTCCGGTCTAAATCCCTAATGCTAGATAAATGTAAGGTGTTCGTTGTTAAGTGCTTTGAGTGGTCACTCGACTAGAACAGTGATCACATACCATTTTATTAAAACTGCGTGCATGCTTCCTTGTCCTACTGTATATCGTGCTCATATTTCCCCCTTGTTTAAATTGCTGTTATATATTATGCTTTGGATTTAATGCCTCTCTTACTGTGCTTTCCACTTTACTGCTGTAACACCGTAATTTCCCCCTGTGGGACTAATAAAGGAATATCTTGTCTTATCTTATCTTAATAAGTCCTACATATCCAAAAGAACACAGTGTGTCTGCCATAACTATATTACATTGAAATTCTCTGATGTTAAATATGGCATACCTCAGGGCTCATTCTAGGCCCTCTACATTTCACCTCCGAATCAAATTATTCGCAGCCATGGTATAAGTTATCATTGCTATGTGGATGAAACTCAGTTATTTAAGACTTTATGGATTTATGGTCACACTCAAAGGATTAATTTAGAGGCCTGCTTGGCTGGTATGAAAAAAAGATGTCACTAAATGTCTTGCGTATAGACTCAGATAAAACTGAGATGCTGGTTGTTGGACCTGCTAGACATAGACACCAACTTGATAAAGTAACAGTTATACCAGACAGCTCTGGGATTTCACAGAGTGCAGCAGCCAAAAGTCTTGGTGTTACATTTGATCCTTAATTTACATTGAGTAATTTCATCACTCCCACAAGTGACATCTTCAGTCTAAGTTAACTGGAAGTATCCCCACCCTTATAGACAATACAGTTGTATAAGATTCAAGAGTAAATCTGTCACTATTTCACAATACTGTGATAGCAACTATTCCCAAATCCTCTATGAATAGTACACATTACTATTGAAACGGACACAGTCAACAGCCAACTTGCACATGAAAACTTCAATGTCTTTAGTTATTATGCAACTGTATTGTTTATAAGGGTGGGGATGCCTTCAGCTACGAAGAACAAACCTGTATGAGTGATGAAACAATTCCCTAAAATTATACATTCAGATGAAATGGTTATTCTTTTTTGGTGATTTTCTGTTTATTCTCCCATGTATGAATGATGGGATGTGGATCTCCCCTGTGTGCATGTGTGTAGTCTGTGCTACTGCCAGATCTCCATAGTGATGGTTTTCACCACCTGGACACTCCTTGGCATCGTCATCACATTTTTTTTTAATCCATCCATCCATCCATTATAAAATGCGTATCTGAAGTCGGGTCATGGAACTGCTGGAGCCTATCCCAGTGCGTTTTGGGTGGAAGGTGGAGAAACACCCTAGACAGGTTGCCATTCCATCACAGGGCTAGGATTGGGTATCAAAGCTGGATGCCCTCAGTGGAAACACATTTTTTAAGTCTATAAATTTTGTTAGCCTGTTTCAATTCTGAAAGTGACTCAGGTCGTAGGCTGTTCTGATGGCATCCGGACACTGTTTGGAATCCTCTTCCTCATATTCTCCATATATATCTTATAAAGCCATTATACATCCATCATCTCCTTTCAATACTGTATTCTGTTAATGGTGTTCTATTCTGTAGACACAGCATCAGTTGTACTTATGTCCGTCTGGGGGGAGGGATCCCTTCTTTGTTGCTCTTCCTGAGGTTTCCATTTTTTTTTATCCCTGTTAAAAGTTTTTTAGGGAGTTGTTCCTTATGTGATGCAAGGGTCTAAGTTGTATTAAAGCGCCATAATGCCATCAATAAATGCAGGACTCTCGCTACTTTCAAGGACAGGTAATTGCTGGTTAAGAACGCGAGATGGAGTTTGATATTTTCTAAGTTTCTACTGTTGTGTTTCTTTAGTAGCTTTGCAGGCTTTTTTTTCAGCAGTTCGGGCCCTTTCCCAAGGGGTCTTGGGTCGTTAATCTTATATAGTTCTTATGGTGCTGCATATGTTCCAAGGCACCAGTTTATTGTGTTATGTTTTACGTTGTATAAATCTTTAGGTTGTCACTCTATCTTTTGCAAAAAGCCTAAAACATGGTATATTTTTAATGAACATTTTTGAGTTGAGTTACATTACATATCTGAACGGTTGATCCGGTGAGTAAAACTAAAATAATCTCCATCTTTATTAAGGGGGTGCACCACATTATCAAGCGTAAATGTTGACCTAGGGTTAAAAAAGGGCAGATACTGCATTCTTATGGGAAACTCATTTGACAGATTAGGGGGTGGGGTGGTAGGTTGTGTTTTGAAAGATTGACTAACTGACTGATGTCTTTTGATAGGCATGTAAAACAACTCTGTTTACTTGTCCCTTCCCTTGCCATTGTCTTGTGATCCGGACACTAAAACCTAAGATATTTTGGCAGTTCCAGGGTAAAGATGCTTTCTCCCAAACACTCTTTTTTTTCCACCGTCTCAGAGACACCCCATCCCCACCACACCCACACACATTTGTGCACACACAAGCATGCATGTACACTTCACATAAAATCCTTCACGTAAAAACAAAACATATGGGGTTAGAACAGGAGACTTTTACGGTCTTAGGAAATTTCTAGAGAGTCATTCCTGCTGCCGTTTCCCACCATCCCACTGAAACCCTAATCCTGGCTCAGTGCTTCTCTGGCTCCTCCCAATTGGGACCAATAGAGGCTTTTTTTTTCTTTTTCAAAAGAGGCTTCATAATGATTCACGGCTGCAAAGTCGCCCTAGCTGCTGATGTCTCAAGCATAGCAATGTATTTGATTGGATTTAGTTTCTGATCTAATAGTCCCAGACCGTTAATACCAGGTCAGGATGAGATTAGAATTTCGGCTACACCCACGTTTTGGCTGTATGAGCCATCGTTGAATGTAGAGGCCCAACTGTCCCGGCCCGTTTTCATGACATGGATTCGCGGTTAAACATTGACCCCC
The DNA here is from genome assembly GCA_900302585.1 of Regalecus glesne. Lineage (NCBI taxonomy): Eukaryota > Metazoa > Chordata > Actinopteri > Lampriformes > Regalecidae > Regalecus > Regalecus glesne. The sequence goes on along the minus strand of OMLC01095888.1, from coordinate 8,241 downwards.
CTCGTTTCTCTCCCATCTGCTCCTCACTGTCCAGTGTGAAATTAAAAATATCAGTTTAGTCTGTGCCTGACTACACACATGAAGGTGACCTGGTACTACTTGTACAGGTAGGAAAAGAAAAAAAAATCAGAGCATGAGCAAACAGGGGGCGGCATGGCTCAGTGGGTAGAGCGGTCGTCTGGCAATCAGAAGGTTACAGGTCTGATAGTCCTGCACAAAGCATGTCGAGGTGTCCTTGAGCAAGACACTGAACCCCTAACTGCTCCCCAAGCACTATATAGTGGCAGCTCTCTACTCCTATACAATCGGATGGTTCAAATGCAGAGAATTCCAAATTTTCCCTTGTGGGAAAATCACAAAAACAAAACAAAAACAACAGCAACTCTAAATAGATTATGATGGTAAGAAAGTGCCGGCCATCAATGTGTGGTTTGACATCAACAAACCCCCCCCCCGTAGTCTGTGAGGGGGTCATTGGCAGGGAAACAGAGTCAGGAAGGTTGTGCATCTGAGCCACAGTGCTTATACAAGACTTATTGAGTCCGCTTAGCAAAAGCTTCAGCTCCTGCTTTTGCCTCAGCATTCGAGGTTCTTCCCATGGCAACAAACACCGACAATAATCAAAAACACATCCAGCACGCATCCCTCACTAAAATCCTACTGGAGCGGGTTCAGGGCTTATTTCAGATAGGAGTCTGACAGGGGAAGAAAAAAAACAACTTATCCTCTCCAAATTACCAAGAAGATCTGACACTGATGACATGTCAACCATAGTGGATTTTCTTTGTATTCTATTCTGCTGTCCTTCAAAACCTAACGTGAAACTTTCAGCTCTCCATGGTTGGCTTCGTGGGGGGAAAAAGCATTTTTTTATTAAACTGGGATTTAACTTCTTTTTCCTTTTCAACAGTGAAAGTGCAAGATCCCTGAGATAGCACTGACCTTCGCTTTGTGAATGAGTGAAGGATGCTCATTACAGCTTAGGCCCATCTTGTAAGTTTCTCACAAGCACTTATTGCCTATCACATTGCTTTTCCTCTCTCCATCTCCCTCCAGTCAAATCTCCCCCTCCGCCCCCAACTCCTTCCAAGTCTGTGCTACTCCTGCCAATTTCCCAAATGTTAACTAGTGTAAAGCAGAGCTCTGTGCTGGAGACAAGACAGGGGCTGGCTAGGTGTAGATTAAGCCCTGTCCTCGTTCTGGACCCTTGAGGGGCATGTCTTAACAACTACTTCCAGGCTCATGCTGGTCTTTACTGCACTGCCAGGCTGTTTTACCCACTGATTGAAGCTCTCTCTCAGAGGAGAATAACCTGAAGGCCTGGCCCTTGGTGTTGAGGACAGTGGGTTTTGTCAGCTTCTCTCCCCACCAATCCTCCACAGGTAAAAGGCCAAAACAGGCCATTTCTCAGCAGGATGAGACCAACTGAGCACTGTGTCTCCATGGTGAACGGAGAGGGAAACGAGGTTATCACTGGTCATATCAACATTCAGTCCACTAAGGGATGGATAAGGAAATAGAGTTGGGATGTTTCTTGATAGTGTTCCTACACTTTACAGTGTAACTCATTTGATTGGGTGTATTGTAGATGGGACAGTATCCACATGTCAAACGGATTTGGTTTGAAGTCAACCTAATCTAAACAAGCTGGGTGCAAATTCGCTTGCATCGTTTAGCAAAGGTGCTCGACATTTCTAAGCATCCAAGGCTGATCTCTGTTAGAGCATTAATTCCATCGGGTCAATTTGGGGAAGGATTAATACCTTTTCATTCTAAAAACATGAGCTGGCCATGTGTGAATGGAGGATGTGTTGGATTTCTACCGTGAGCTATCTTATGATCCCCTGGGAGAATTACTTGAACATGCAGACATCCTTAAGGGCTTTAAAGCACACACCGCTTTAGGTATTGAGTAATGTAAGGGTGTTGGTATATACTCTATGTCCCTCTCAGGAGAATTGTTTCTCCCACCGAGCTCAGAAGATCTCTTTGTCTTATTTAAAGTTATCACAGTAAAATGAAATCCCAGAGTGAAAGTCTAAGAAAGGTCAAGTGCCTCAGACGGACATCACAGGAGAAAAAAAAAGGGGGGAAAAGAGAAAACAAAAAAAAATGGACAAATTCTCATACATGATTGATGATGGTCTGCCTCCAAAGCTCCATGGCTCAGCTTGTGGAACAGACACAGGGAGGTCATAGATATGAGGATTTTGGTGAAATATCCACTTATTCCCACAAACCACCATGAAAACAGACACACACACACACACACAGTGTTGTACTTCCAACTTTGTGCCGACTCCTCATTGACTACTACATTCCCTAGCCCTTAACCCCAAACTTAACCATTGGGATTACACGCCTAACCCGTGATACAGTTTAACCCAATCCTAAATCCAATCCTAACCCTAAACCCAAATGTTAATCCTAAAATAGACCCTTAAAGAAGTGAGGATCAGCCGAAATCCCCTCAATCTGATGGCTAAAAACTCCAGTTTGTCTTCCCAAAGATAGTATGGGGAGTACACACACACACACACACGCACACGCACGCACGCACGCACGCACGCACGCACGCACGCACGCAATGTACAAACAGAAACTCTATAGTAATTGCGTGAAGCGCAGGACCCAGAGGCAATGCCCAGCAGGCAAACCTTGAATATTCTAACAATTAAGCATATGTAGACGAACACGAGGCAAAGAATGTCATGCCTTCAGGGCTCGTGTGATTAAACAGATGTCTTTATATAAAAAAGACTCACCCTCTGCTGCTTTACTGACGTGGCGACCCAATACGCCGTAGGATGAGCACAAGGATTTGAATGCTCAATTTTGGCTTTGTGTTTACACATAATGGTTCTAGCAAGTACGTGTAGCTTCTAGTTCCGTCTTTGCTGTCTCTTTGGGCAGCCTTGACCTTTCCTCTTTGTGCTCATAGCCTCACACCAGCTGCACAGTGTGAGGGCACTCGGTGTCCTTTATGTGGCCTTTCACCATCCAATCAATTGGAATTGTGTGCCTAAGATTGATGAGACCCAATTCATTTTTCAAACAGATTACCAGCCACATTTGGCTCAGCTTTCTTCAAAGCCAAGAGCAATTAAAACATCGGCCCGACTGACCCTATGCACCACTTATCTCATACTAAAAATACCCTGTGCTGAAAAATCTCCATCTCTGCCATTTGCATTCTGCTTTATATGACCTCTTTTTTTCTCTCCTTACATTTCTGTGTGATCCTCTAGGTTTCAAAGAAAAGCAACATCTCTAGTTAATTGCATGCAGATGAATCTAAATTTAAATCAGCCTAATGGGTGCTTTACAATTACACCTTCCTGTGACTAATAAGACCTTAAAAGTACTGACGTATTAATGAGCTTCTCATTTCAAGCAGCCCAAGACAGATGCTGTGATAAATGCTTCTGTATCAATTGATGGGAAATAAATCTCTTGGCAAACAAGACAGTCATAAACAGCTTGTTCCCCACTGAGTGGTTATTTGCATTGAGTAGACAGGGGAATTATTAAAACCTCCTCCCAGGAACTCGAGCTCCGTGCCAGAGCGATGGAGGCGGAGACAACAAATTGACAGGGGATGTTGTCGTCCTCTTCTCTATCCCATCCGTGTTCAACCCCCCTCACCTCGTCGACAATTAAGCCACCCTCTCTCCCAAGGAACCTCGAGGTTGATAATTACAGGGGGTTGGGGGGGAGCTTTGCTCAGTTGTAAAAGCGTCCACATCTACATTTCACCTGACAGGTGAGGATTATTTGGGAATGTTAACAAGCTTAGCCGAGCATACATATTTATAAGACGGCATGTGTGTGGGCTGACTGATGTGCCTGTGGTTGGATTGTAGAGCCCAGGTTTGATCATCGATAGGCCACACACGCAAGGAGTTGAACGCATGCAGTTCAAAATGGGAGTCCAGTGAAGTCGCGTTGAATTCTCCCACTGGTTCTGTTAAGGAGCTTCATGCGTGTGTACTTTCTCTATGTGGTGAAACGTGTGTGTGTGTGTGTATGTGAGTGTGTGTGTGTGTTCTGTGAAAATGGGGATGATTTCCTATTCCACATGCAAAAGATAACTCGTACTTCTGTTCGTGATTGTATTTGTACCACGGCTAATAGAAAAACAGGTGTGGGGAATTCTGCTTCTATGCCCTTTGTGTGGTGCCCACAAGCGATGTACAAAGTGCATAGAAGCAGAAATCAGCAGCAGAATGTGTTCTTTGCAGATAACCCATCTTATTGTGTAAGAACAGTGAGCACAGCCGTGGTGCCTGGGGAGCAGTTAGGGGTTCAGTGTCTTGCTCGAGGATACCTCAACATGCTTTCTGCAGGAGCTGGGGATCAAACCAGCGACCTTCCAATTACTAGAAGACCCGCTCTGACCACCGAGCCACACCGGCCCTCTAAAACAAGCTGACTTTTTACCACAAAAAAAAAGTGCACTTGACTTGTAAAGGAACCCTTAAAGCACCACTGTAACACAATCCATTATTCAAACTGTCTCATTCCCTGCTGAAATGGATATATATTGATAATGGTTGCACCACTAAACACAAGAGAAACAACAAAGGTCAATGAAGGAGCTAAAGGACTGGAAAATATGGACAAAAACAGCGTTGGAGAGTTCCTGGGGTTGGTCAGGTGTAGAAAGCACAGACTTCGAGAAACATCGACCCTAAAAGCATTCCTATCCATCACCACAACACCAAATGATTTACACAGACCAATTTAACTTCCTTCCCACATATGCTGAATAAGCCATTGACTCTGCATGACCGCAATGTAGTTACCAGACACACGCACGCACACACACAAACACACACAGAGGTGGCTGAGCTACAAAAGGCCAGTGATGATTTTCCAAAGTGCTTGACACCGACAGGTACTACCTCATTTAAGAACTCTCGTGAGACGGCACAATGAACTCTTTAGGGCAAATAATGAACTGTGACTAGGAAATGCAATCAGCTCTTATTTTTGGGGCAACTAGGCAGGCTGGTGTTGCCTAATGTTGGAGCTAATGGAGCGCCCCATTGTGCCACTTCCTGGTGGGAAAACTCCCATGCGATTATGAACGGCTGCTCTTATCTGCCTGGACTAGAAGCAAAGGCAGGAAATGACTTCACTCACAAAGCTGTTCAGATAACATGCATTCCACTCACGTGCAAAGATATGCACAAACAGTAGCATGCTAGCTTATACCGTCCTTACGGCAGCCCTATGAGGAAAAGAAAAGCTCGTGCACTAATAATAGAAACTGTTGTAATTGTCTTATTTTGCATCCAGGGAAGGGCTTTTGATCACACGTTGCACCGTTGCTCTCATGGTCAATTTCCAAAGAGGATAAAGGGAAAACATCCTCCGCTTGGAAACCGTTAAAAGAGAAAGTTTGAGAAATAGTGCTGTGGTTCCACATGGTGACTCCAGCAGCTCTCCGCCTGTTTACTTTCATGACAGAGATCCCTTTTTAATATGAATGGAGGGACTCTCCTCTTCTCCTCCTCTTTTATTTGCGAGGCTAACGGCGCCGTGGACTGACTGGCTCTGAGTGAATAAGGCTCCTCGGAAATGCATTATGTGGTCTTTGACACCAAGGTGTCACACCGGGGTGTAATGAAGTGAGGCAACCGATTGTCCACGAACAGAAAAGCTCCCATTGAAATATAAAACTCTCACACGCTGGCCCGAAATCATCTCCATCTATTGTTGCTCTGGTTCTGCCAGCACTGCAGGTTTGCTACTCTGCTAGGTAGTTCATTACAATCACCTGTTGAGTCGGTTATTCCAGCCTCCAGTCGGGGAGTCTGTAGGCCAGAAGGAACGAGTGACTTTAATTAATGACCCGCCTTCCGGAGATATGGGCTGGATGTTAAAAAGGTTTGTTGGTTAGCTGGTCAACCTGTGATGGGGGAAAATGGGTACGATTTAGAGGCCTCGCCGATTTGTCACAATTTTGATAACCGAGTATTTAAAAAGTGTAACAAAACTTATCAATACCCGACTATCATCTTCTGTTAGCAAAAGAATGACTCCACTTTACCGATCATGGTGTTCAATTAGCTGCATGAGAAAAAAATGCTAAGCTTCTACCGTCTGTCTGCTCTGTAGTCGTCAAGGACGACGATAAGAATAATCATGTGCCTTTTTGGTCTCATTCTTGATCCTTTCTTCAGCTTCCATCTTGTATAGAAGAGCGTTCAGACGAACCGGAATTTGATTTACTCAAACTGGTTTCAGCTCATCACTGATGTCACTACACCTGGCAACCGCGACTGAAAAAACCCCCAAAACAAAGCTCACCGCAATGCGATGGAAATCACTGTATCAACGGGCAGGGATCCACACTGGAATGGTGGCAGACTTCTTATGGAAGCTTAACAACAGCAGTGTTTTGAGGTGCTGCCAGAAATGTTTTTAAGAAGTGGTGGAAGCAAATAAAAAACATTAAATAAAAAATTGATCTCAGCAGGAGAGAGATGGAGAGAGAGAGAGAGGGGGAGGAGCAATCGGTCATAAAATCTATGCAAGGACATTCTTTCTCTTCCCCGCAGAGGTGAAGAAAAATGCATCAAGTGACTGACAGGCATGGCTTCTGAAATGTACCTCTGTACATTGGGAAATGCTGTCGCTGGCACTAACCTTTGCCTCCATCCCAAGAGTGGACAAGGTCTCCATGACAACAGTAATCTGAATAGGGAGCATCTTTATTGGAAGTGACATATTAATAAACTGTAGCCCCCGCCCCTGAGGGATCCTAATCAGACTTCAATTAGCTTTCCCTCCTTCTCCTCTCTTTCTTCTCCCTGTGTAATTAATAATGTGATGTTAGTGTAGTCTGCAGAAACCATAATATTAAAGAATCCAGAGATGCTCCATGGATCTGATTTTATTGTTAGTTGGTGTGTTTTCTCTCAAACGGGAAAGGAATCTTCAAACTGAGTGTTCATGTATAGAAGTTAAGCTTTTCCTGAAAATAGACTGACGATATGAATCCAGGTGAAATCATTGACACCCGCTATGGATTTTATTTCATCCGCTCTTTGTCAACCGCTTATCCGAATGAAGTCTGGAGATCTGCTGGAGCCTATCCCAGCAGTCATTGGGTGGTGTAAGGTGGAGAAACACACTGAACTGGTTGCCATTCTATCTCAGGGCAGGCATGGGGAATTAAGGCCTGATGCTCTTCCTGACCACCCTGTGGTTGGTTCGATCCTAAAGACTCTGGCTCTTTAGTTCTTTAAGCACTTGCTCTACCCTTTTGCTACTGTGTCTGCACCCCCTCATGAATCTACCAATCAAAACGCCCTTAAACACTGATGAGCAGGGATGTGATCACAGAAGGAATTTCAAGTCTTGATCAGGGTTGTGCAGTACAAAATGACACGGAAGCTTACTTGGATTTTTACTGCTACACACCCCTGTATGACAAAGCACAGTAACACTTTTCATGTTGTTATTCAAGTCAAAAAAGGAAGAAAAAAAAGTATCAAGTAAAATCTGATTTTTACCTTCAAAGCACTCGTGTGTCAACAAATATAAAAGAAAACACCACCACTTACTCCTTTCTTTTAGAAATGCATAATTGTCAAACTATTCTGGCTCCGTTTCAATCTGAAGCTTCAATCCCTTTGACTTTGAAAACAATAAAAAAGCACATCTAACAACCATGTTTTGGTCTAATGCAATATATCCCCTAAGGAGTCAATCTCTTAAATTTGACTAAATCTAAATCTCTTAAATTGTCACAGCATAATCTGAAAATGTAAGTGGTTCATTGAAGGTTTTGATTTTGCCTGGTCATGACTTGTAGTTTGAAAATATGAATGTTGTTTTGGGAAGTTAGAGAAGCCCCTTTTTACTTGTCATAATTAGTCCCAACATTGTCGGGGTGGAGTGGACATAAATAGAGTATGGGGGATTAAGGTAAACTACTGCGAGCCCCATGGGTGTTTGGGGTCCCTGGTAGAATGGGCACATCAGAAACTGACAAGTCAGATGTTGCAGGTTTGAATCCACCATGGGCCATCAAGAGGGGGGGGATCTGGCCTTAATCCCCCATACTCCATCTACATCCATCTTCACCTCCACTAATGTGGAGACCAATCATGAGGTGTAAAAATGAACCTCTGTTGTTTCAGAAAGTTAAACCCAGCACAAATTGCCTGAACATTCAGTACTTTTAGCATTTACAATGTGTTGCTTATCAATTATCTTACACATAACCCC
>OMLC01095887.1:0-16801 GCA_900302585.1 Regalecus glesne | reverse complement strand
TCTTTTGAAAGGCAGTATATGAATGTTGTTATAATTATTATTATTATCATTATTAGTATTATTATTAGGGACGGCATGGCTCAGTGGGTAAAGCGGTCGCCTGGCAATCAGAAGGTTGCAGGTTCGATCCCCACACCTGCAGAGAAGCGTGTCGAGGTGTCCTTGAGCAAGACACTTTTCCCTTAACTGCTCTGCCCTGTGGTAGACTGGCGACCTATACAGGGTGTACCCCACCTCTCGGCCAATGAGAACGGAGATGGACTCCAGTTCCCCCGCGACCTGATTTCGGATAAGCGGTTGACAATGGATGAAGGGATGGATTATTATTATTAAATGGGGAATTGTGAAAAAGAAATGGACAACTGATGGGAAAAATGAGTCGAATAATCTCATGGTATTTTCATAGCACTATTCTTTTGTGTCCATGTATTCTGTCTCCGGAACAGGTGGAGTGGCTGAAAAACGAAGAGGTGCTGAGCTCCCTGACTGATGGCAACATCGACACCCGAGCCGACCACAACCTCATCATCAACGAAGCACGGCTCTCTGACTCGGGCAACTACACCTGTCTGGCCAACAACATTGTTGCCAAGAGACGCAGTGCTACAGCAACCGTAGTAGTGTTTGGTAAGCCTCCACACCCACCGCCGCCAACAACCCATTCACCCACCCGTCCCTCTAGCCCAGCAACTGTTTACCCACTACAAAACTCTATAGTGCACTGCTGCTGCAGTGTTTACATGGTGCTTCAGATCAATTTGTTTGGTTCGCATGCCCCTGCACAAGTGATTAAGAGACCCATCTCCATGTTTCTGCAAAGAGCTTTGGTTCCCCTTATTTCGATGAATGCATTATTCAAAGAGTCAATTTACTGCCTTTCATTTAAAATCAATGTGTACTTTATGAAAGGAAATAAACCGCTGTGTCTTAATCTCATTTAAAAGGAGTGTGGCTTATTAAATATTAATTCAACACAGACCTTCCAGCCACATGGGTTCCTGAGCCCTGATACTATTCTGAAACATTCAGGCTTCACGTGCTCCAGTCAGAAAGATCACAGTGTAAAGCACTTAACAAATTAGAACGCTAAGTGGGCGGCTATGCGGCAGGCTACTTCTAATTTGTCTGCCCTGTCTGCCGCCACGACGTGGCATCGCCTCCGGAAAAGGCATCGGCAATTCCGTTTTATGGCTGTTTGCTATACTTTGTCAGTTTTGCACCTTTGTCTTAATTCAAGAGTGGGGAATATTGAACCGACAATTAGGGTGGGAGGGAGCTGTATGGCTGCTACATCAAATGTGCTGGTAGTCTTGTTGCCTTGCAGAACATCCGAGCTTGAATGCTCATTAATAACTCTCACTCCTGTTTAGAGTATTTAGCAAAGTCAGAGTCCTGGGGAGGTGAAACTTATGCATCCATCTTCTCTCTCTCTCTCTCTCTCTCTCTCTCTCTCTCTCTCTGTGTAGTAAATGGGGGATGGTCCCTGTGGACAGAGTGGTCGTCGTGCAATGTGCCATGTGGGCGGGGCATCCAGAAGCGATCACGAACCTGCACCAATCCAGCGCCTCTCAACGGCGGGGCCTTCTGTGAGGGCATGTCTGTGCAGAAGATCACCTGCAACGCCCTTTGCCCAAGTCAGTCCCGTTCACCCACTGCAGAGCTATTCATGTAGAAGAAGATATAGATTTAAACATTCCAACATGACATAACAGTGAGCCAGGAGCCATGCTGGGTTACATCCAGCAGTCTCTTTTTTCGCACTGTCTAACTTTACTGTGTGGTTAGTTATTAAATATTTCCATTTAACAGTCTGCAGTTACTATCTACAAAATCTTGAAGCATGTGCTGATTTTCTCTGGTATTGGATTCATATGTGGGCAAGATCAAAATTTAAGAGTTGTGAAGACATGTCATACACCAACATGCCAGTCAGTCTCATTACACCATTAGACAACAGCCTCGTTCTAGGAGGAAGATGTCCATTTTATACGTGACTATTATAGGTTTTGTATTATAGACTGTTATAGGGGTAGAGCGGTCATCTGGCAATCGAAAGGTTGCAGGATCGATCCCCAGTCCTGCAGAAAACGTGTCGAGGTGTCCTTGAGCAAGACACTGAACCCTTAACTGCTCCCCGAGCGCCATATGGTGGCATCTCACGGCTCCTATACAATAGGATGGGTTAAAATGCAGAGAAATCCAAATTTCCCCTTATGGGACTGATAAGGGAATCCATTTGAGTCCCCACGTTATGGGGGTGGACTTGGATGAGAATGGGGGATTAAGGCCAGATGTCCCTCCTGACGCCCTGGGTTCAAATCGGCAACATCTGTATGTCGGTTCGGAAGTATGCAGTCTACCACTGAGCTACCACTGCCTCGATATTTATCTGAACTTTAGGTTATAAACTATTTTCAAATAAAAACGTGGATATTCAGAGTGAGACAGAAATACTATCTGCAGCTTGGATGAATTGAAACCAACAAGATCCCAGTCAGATCAGTAATTGGTTCAGATTCCTCCAATGATGTTTTTCTTTCATCCTAGTTTTTTTTATCTTACACAAGAAATGAAAATGCTATAATGGGATTGTATTTCAATTTTAGCTTTGTCCATTACAAGCTCTGCTGTTTTCGAGGCATCAGCAGAGCTAATCCAAGTCTCACTGGCACTGATGGTGAATTCACAAACACTTGGCTCTTAGTATTCAAGGCATGTGTGTGAGAACAAACTTGGACAGTTAAGAATGTTTATTGAGCCCACATTGTCGCCTGGGAAGGGAAATAAGTTGAGAGAACGCACCTTCGTGTGGGCTAACTTCTAGATCTATTATATGTGTAATATGTTTAATTGTATAGATACATTAAACATAATTAGAGAGGTCTGTTTTATGTGTCAGGATTAATCCCCGTATTGTGAGGGTGGACACAGACGTAGATTGAGCTCGGAAGATTTAGAGTGGATGCCCTTCCTGACGCCCCATGGTAGGGTCAAATCAGCCTCTGGCTAGTCCGTTCCCAAACCACATGCTCTACCACTGAGCTACCGTGGCCCCATAAATATATTAATCATATACATTTGTAATTATAAATATACAATTTATATTTGCTAATTATTTTGTAGGAGGGGAAATCATTCATAATCACATACCATTGATGGGATATTGCCGTGAGTCTTTGCTTCAGCTCCCCATGCTGATCAGTGGCTTCACACAGCGCCCTGTCACATCTATTCATGAAGGTCTTTGCTGTGTGGTGGATCATTGCCAGCCAAAGTTATTCACACCCTCATTCCATTCATCTCTGCCGCAGGGCAACATTTCAGGCGCCAGGCCGACACTCTTATCCCAAATGTATGAAAAAGGGTGTGAGAAACGAAATAAGCCACAATTTTTAAATCGCCTGCATTACAAGCTAGTAATGAGTTATGGGAGAAGGCCGCTGTGCCCTGACACTGCTCCCGTCACACAAGAATGATCTTGTGAGAGAAAAGAGCTGGGAGAAGAAATGAAGAAGAGACGTTAGAGGTAATTTTTGTATGAGAACAAATTAGAGTGACTAGACGAGGAGGATGTGGGTGATTGGATGTGATTCAATGGGGACAGGGTGACATGATTTACTTATTGATGAAGAGATGAGTTTTCAGCCCCGGGAAGAGGGTGAGAAGTCACTGCTGTTTTGACTGGAATGGGGAGGTGATTCTGTCATTCAGGTCCAGGACAATTGGAAGTCATGGTCACACGTATTAGTCAAAGTGAATTAGCAAACAAAACAAGACCCAACTTAGTGGATTGCGTCTCACAGAGGCTGTAGAAAATGTAGCAATGGTAAACATAGTCATGGCCACGCAATTAAGATTCTGAGTCTAGCATAACCTTCTGCTGCTCATGTTAGTGGTTACCACAATGGATAATCCATTTCCATCTCCTCCTGTCCTCTACATCTCCCTCTGTCTCACCAGCCACCTGCATTTCCTCTCTCACCACATCATAAACCTCCTCTTTGGTCTTCCTCTTCTCCTCTTGCTTGGCAGCTCCATATTCAGCATCCTTCTCCCAGTATACCAGCATCTCACGTGTCCCAACAATCTCACTCTTTCCCGTTTTACTTTGCCTCCAAACCGTCCAACCTGAGCTGTCCCTCTAATACACTCATTCCTAATACTGTCCTCCTCCATCTTGTAAAGCTGTGAGTAAATAGCTTGGAAATAGGAAGACGGGAAGAAATATGTTTCTTTTTTTTCCTCTGCAGTCTGCATACCAACTGTTGGAGCTTCTCTGTTTTCAGTGAAAACATTATGGCAAACATGGCTGCCAATATCAGAAAAACATTTTGTTTGTGATGAACACGTGACCCCCCCCTCCCCTGACAGACACACACACACACACACACGGACACAGACGCACACAAAACCAGCCTTGTGGGAGCTGAAAGTAAAAGGCTGTCCAATACAAAGCAAGAAAACCCACAAGCATTATGCTGGTCCAAAGTTCCAGGCTGTCACAGTGTTTTGGGGTGAAGTGCAGGGCCAGGTCAGCAGTCATTTAGTCATTTAGGCCTGTGAATTTTGGCTTTTCAGTGGATTTTACAATCACGATTCTTTGAACGTGGTGCAGCGATGCGGTAATGGGTTAAAAATGTCTGTGGAAATGGTAGCACAATGTTTTGGAGACGGGGGATGGTGAAGGAGAAGGGGGCAGGCAGCATGGAGGACAGAGCGAGGCCGGTTAATGGTACGATTGGATGAAAGGATGACAGAAACAGGACAGAGACTGTGATGGGGGGATGGAGGTTGACAGCGAAATGTTCAGATCTTCACAAGAACCGATTAAGATTATAGGACTTGTTAAGGATCATTTGTGGAATGGGAGGGTTTGGCTCTTTCCTTTATGTGGTTACTCCCACGACACGTACGCAGAATAACATAGGAGGTAGGGTGGTTGTCTAATAATCGGAAGATTGGTGGTTTGAGCCCCTGCAGAAAGCGTGTCGCGGTGCCCTTGAGCAAGACACTGAACCCATAACGCCACGTGGCGACTGCGCTCACTACTCATATTAATAGATATTAATGTTAATAAGCATATTAATAAACATTTAGAATGTAAATACACTAGCTTACCCACCAAAATGATTTTCATGCGTTGCCGCAAGCAGTGAGGGGTTCAGTGTCTTGCTCAAGTACGCTTCGTCACACTCTGGAAAAAAATGGGGATCGAATTACTAATCTTCCAGTTACTAGATAACTGGCCTATCTTCTGAGCTATGCCACGGCACATGATTACATATGATCACATTCTCCTCTCTATTGAGGATTTTAGTCTATCCTTTGCAGGAAAGGACACGTGTCGTTACAAAGAACTGTAAACTTCTGCTGTACTCTAGCGTCTCATCCTGGTCATGTCTGAACCAGACCTTTACAGAAATGTGTCCTGGAAATGTCTTTACAAATCTGATGTTGGAACATTTTTGTCTCTATTTATACTGGCAGCTGGCATCCAAATAGTTTGTCAAGTTTTTTCAAAGTTGACTTTGGTCTCAGAGAAGCTCTGCAGCTCCTCTGCTGCGTTACTGATCCATCTTCCCACTGATGACACTCCTGGGATATTTTAGTTTCCGTAGTTGTCCTGTTAAGCAATACCGTCAATATCACAACCTAAAGCAGTCTTATGCATTCTGGCGCCAGGATTTAGAATTCCTGCGATTTTGAAAAAAACCCAACTGCAAACAGAGTGTAGAAGGAGATGTGAGACAAGTTGGAGGGACCAGATGTTGTGCTATTGTTAAGCCCACGGAGGCAAATTTGTTATTTGTGATAATGGGCTATACAAATAAACCAGACATGACCATCCGAGTCAGAGTGCAACGCATGTGCTGAATATGTCTGCAGGGGCGTTGGAGAAGCCAGAAGGGAAAGAGTTGCAATTTCCCCAGAGTGGGAATTTTTTTAAACATTTTATTATTTAAATCAACATTTTTACTGTTTTTCAGGGGGGGTTACAAGTGGAGATCATTTAATGCCATAAGAGAAGTTGGGCAGAGTCCCTTATGGAAGGATCTGGCCTGACAGATGCCATTGATTGTACACCTGCACAGTTGGGCTGGAGCTGCAATGTTGTGTGTGAGACATATAGATCCATATAATGAAACAGTAAAAATACAAGGCAGTTGTCTAATAATAGTAATCAGAGGATTGGTGATTTGATTCCTGGTTCTTCCAGAAAGTGTGTCATGGTGTCCTTGAGCAAGATGTTCAACGTCCAATATGTTCCCTCGCCTTTTGGCCCAATGAATGCTGCAATAGGCATCAGCATGAGCCCGTGACCTGACTACAGATAAGCGGTTGACAATGACATGAGAATGGGAAAAGACCTGGCTTTAAGTAGATCTTCAGAAGGATTCTGTGCCACTGTACCACTGTTCCTTGTTATGTCAGGTCTCTTCACTGTTTAATCTATTCTGCAGGGCACAACTGTACAAGAGAACAACACCCACACACAACCAGTTGTAAACCAACTGAACTCTCCTGCAGAACATTGTCCAGTGGTGTGTACGAGTGAGCTCTTCTTTAACAAAAAAGATCTCTTCCCTTTTTGAGACGATAAGCAGCCATTCAACCAGAGGCCTTTTCAGGCCTCTGCATCCTTCTGTTATCTCTCCCGTCAGTCCCAAGACTTGTTCCGTGGCACCACAAGAGAGAAACTCACCGGCCTTGTTTGCTTAAGGTAAGCCAGGTCATGGTCTGTCACGTAGGTGGGCAAAACGGTAGAGGGTGAAGAAAAAGAGCAGAGTAAAAAAATAGAACGGGTATGGCAAAAGCCAAACAGCTCACTGACAATGGCACTTTTATTTCTCTCAGAAAACAAGGTGAGAGGTTACTATGGCGATGAGTTCCTGCTGGCCCCTCTTCTGCAGGGCCCATGTATTTGAGGCCGTGGTAGCTCAGCGGTAGAGTGCGCGCTTCGGAAATTGACGAACCAGATTGTGTTGGTTTGATCCACCAATGGTTATCGGGCTGGGTGACCCGTGTCCACCACCAGAACGTGGGGACCGATTGTGACACGTGTAAACAGACCTTTCACTGTTGGAGAAATTCTGCTTGCTCATAAGCGCAGTTTAACAGTTTCGTCCCATTTACTGTAATTACCCGAGGTTAAAGGATATGACAAATTTACTTATTATATTTGTTTCCTGGTGAAATTACACGATAGTATTACTACAGTTAACAGTCCTGATTGTGGCTTTGACAGCGTTGCCTGTGTTTTCATAACCGAGTCATGTACCGTGCTGGTGTAGAGTGTTCACATCAGGCCATGCAGCCCATGCCTCTGGACGCCTGGCTTTATGAAGCGAATCCAAATCAACCATCATGGGCTGGTGCAGTGTAGCCTGGGTGAAATTGACTATAACTCTTATGCAGGGGAGGGGGAAGTTGTAGCAGGTGCGTGTCATTGGTATGCTCGACCACTCCTGGTTGTCTGTGCCTCGACGGCACACAGCTTCCGGCCCAGTTTTCACAGGGAACATATCAGTGGTTGTAA
Organism: Regalecus glesne; assembly: GCA_900302585.1. Taxonomy (NCBI): domain Eukaryota; kingdom Metazoa; phylum Chordata; class Actinopteri; order Lampriformes; family Regalecidae; genus Regalecus; species Regalecus glesne. The sequence goes on along the minus strand of OMLC01095887.1, from coordinate 9,264 downwards.
CCCAGATCAATGTTTTCCAAACCCGTCTAAAGGGACCCACAGAGCTGCTGGTTTTCCATTCTGCAATGTCGTCAATCATGCTCACCTGTACGGGTGATTTTACAACCGCCCCATTTAGTCCCAGGTCTGTATGTGACCCAACCACAAACCCTGGTTATTGGCTATGATTTAAGTGAAGACATTTTCCCATAGAGAAAGGCCGGGAGGCAGGTGTCAGACAGACAAGCAGCCACTATCTAGCTTTTGGTATCTTCAGATTGGAATTAGATTACCTTTATCTTTCCTGGACAGCAATAAAAACTACATAGCCAATCTGAGCTCTGCAAATCACACTCAAACCAAATTCAATGGGTGATGCTACATGCTAGGGCGGCATAGCTTGGTGGCTAGAGGAGCCCTATGGCAATTGGTTACGATTTCCATCCTGGCACCTGCAGAAAAGCATGTGGAAGTGTCTTTGAGCAAGACACCGTCTCCCTTGCTGTGCCATGTTATTTAGCTGGTGACCTGTCCAGAGTGTTTCCCCACCTTTCGCTCAGCGAGGACTGGGATTTGCTCCAGTCCCCCTGTGACCTGACATTCGATAAGTGATTAACAATGGATGGATGTTACATGTGATTCAACTTGAGTTTTTAGATGTGTGTCTCAGGCTGGCCACTCACATCAGGTTTCAAACTATCTTTTATGACAGCCGCCGTGTGACACATTATGCCGACGTGGCATCCAGGGTCTGGTGATGAGATGAATGAAATGGAGAAAGAAGCGGCTGGATATACCAGCCTCCTCCATTGCCAATGCTGTTGGCATATGTATTTGTGTCTAAATCATCACCATGGCAACTGAAACAGAAATCTAAATGCTGCCTGAACACATACATTTGACATGGTAACTTCAAGTCAATTGTATTTCTGTAGCCCATTATCACAAAATAACAATATGCCTCGGTGGATTTTACATCCACACAACGTCCGGTCCTTAGACCCACTCTCGCATCAGATAAGGAACATTCCCTTAAAAAAAACTTTAACAAGAAGAGCAACAGAAGAGAGATCTCTCTCCCAACATGGACAGCCATGCAATGGGTGCGTATACAGAATAAAACACAATTTACAACACGTAGAGGATAACAGAATTGTAATGGACTGATGCTGAACATGGAGCTGCCAGGCTAGAGGAGAAGAGGAAGACCAAAGAGGAGGTTTATGATGTGGTGAGGGAGGACATGCAGGTGTCTGGTGAGACAGAGGAAGATGTAGAGGACAGGAAGAGATGGAGATGATGATCTGCTGTGGAGACCCCTGATGGGAGCGGCTGAGAGTAGTTGTGGTGGTCAGCGTTAAACAACAAGTTTGAGAAATAAATCTGGTTTACTTGCCATCAACACAATTATACAGCACTCAGAATCAGAATCCGTTCATTGGCCAATGTGGGTTTTCACATACATGGAGTCTGACCTCAGTTTCATGACGGGTACTTCACATAGAATGACTGCACAATAATCTTCAGATCTATACACAAGGAGTGATTGTACACAGGTGGAACTGAGAGGCTACAAAGCACCATGGTGCAGAGAATGCATCACTCTGACTGACCATTAAGTTATTGTAGGTGCAGCTTGTGGGATTAAGGCCGGATTCCCTTTCTGAACTCCCCACCGTGTGTTCAGATCCACAGCCTCTAGCTCGTCGGTTCCCGAAGCACAAGCTCTACCACCGAGTCAAACCTAATTAACTAACTGGAGGAATAGAAGACCAGCGGTACTTTTGGTCCCTGAAAACTGGGTTGATAACCACTGACCCAGGCAAGGGTGCAGGGTCAAGCGTAGAGGAGTCTGGTCTACTTAAAAGAGGGAAATTTCTAGACATTACCAGAGGAGAGAGTGGGGAAGTGAAGAAAGGGTCATATGAAAGTAATGGCCACCAAATTAAACAGAGGAAAGTATGGACACAGTAGAATTGATCCTCCCTGGGGAAAGGTTGAAGTCAGTCGTTGAAATCGAGGAGTAAGCGATACCACGCTCTAAGAAATGTGCAGACAAAGGGAAGCAGCAGTCCTTTGTTAGGATGTCATGATGTGGTGCTGGGGGTATTACGGAACAACAATGATGTGGGGCAGGGTGGGTTACACTCGCAGCATGGAATTCAAATGGAGAAATCAACCAGCTGAAGGAGGAACAAGAAGTTTCCCCAGTTGAGTGCACACCGCCGCATCCCGAAGGCCTGTGAGAGTAGCTGAGAGCGTCTGCAGCTGAGAGGCTAGGCAGCAGGTTTTGCTGGGTCCACTGGGGTGATCGATGTCTTTGTGACAACAAAGACATGTAGAAAAGGGGACGCTTGTGTCAAAATCAGCTCTTTAAACTGTTCACTTGAAGAAGCTAATCCCTTTGTTTAGGACCTGAGACTGTCCACGGTTTCTGCCTCTGTGCATATCGAGGATGAAATCCTTATGCACTCTGACGTCATCGAAGACGTTTTGGACGAGGGGACCATCTCTCATCGAGCAGGTCACTGTTGAACTCGGCTTGACAACAGCTTTACAGCAATGAAGCTTCAGCGCTTCAGACTGTACACGACGAAATCTGAAAGCGCTTCAGATCGGGCATGCAGAGATATGGAGTAGTCGTGTTGTTCGTCTGAATACGTGCGGTCTAACAAGTCGGAGAGATGGGAATGAAAGCACCGAGCGAGGGAACCGTCAAAAGAAAACAATATGCATAAGTTCAATGGCGAGCACGTTCAACTCCGCAGCACTTGGCATTCTCTCCAAAACGTCCAAGTACATCGTTTGCATTTAAATAAGTCGTGGAGAAACTGTGAATACATGTGTAGATAGGGGGCGGTAAAGACCACAAAAGAATATTACCTTCTTCGCCACCCGCAAAAATAGATTACAGGCGTCACGACGGCTACCAAAATAAAAAGATCCTCAGCTACCGTATGGTCTCCAAATATTTCTAGAGCTAAGCGTGATGAGCTCAGATGACAGGCATGACAGAAAAGATATGGATATTAACATGCACCAGGCCGTTTAGGTTCCATGCCCCTGCACCAAATCCCATTATACAAACAGACCTGCCACCGGGTAATGGAGGACGTAAATGCTTCTTGAGGTTCACAGCACACATTGCAGTCTGTGCTCGATGTGGGTCTATGCATTTATGTATCTCTACTGTGTTTGTATGTCGATGTCCTTTGCCATTTCTTTAAAAATCTTTTAGTATTCTAGCTATCAATTTATATGTCCTCGCATACATATTCATATATACGAATGTAATTCATCTGTATCTACAGTTGATGGGGGCTGGGACAAGTGGAGCGAGTGGACGGTGTGCAGCAGCCAGTGCGAACGGCTACGCAAGAGAGGATGCAACTCACCGGCCCCCAGGCACAGGGGCAAGACGTGCGAAGGCAACAGCCTGGTGACGGAAAACTGCACCAACGGACTATGTACTCAGAGTAAGACCCTTCTTCTCACGCAATGTCATCATCTTCTCGATGACCATCCCCATCATTTCCCGTCGCCATCATATTAGCTCATCGGTAATTGACGAGTCACTGCAAGCATGTTTAGGCGGCGAGTCGATGTCGGTTGAAGTCCCAGACATGAGTGATCCTGTGCATGAATGAATCCTGTTTGCTGCCCATGTGACCCACCATATCCCACCCTAGAAGGAACTCCTCCCACCGTATGCAGTTGGATTGCATACTGTGTGTCATGCACCTGTAATGACCGACTTGACGCAATGGACCAATCACAGGTAGAGATGTGATCGGTCACTTAAGCGTCCTGACATTTCAAATACTGATTTGTCGATGTCAAGTGCATGTTTGGGTTTCCTTTTTATTTCAGTATAGTTGGAAAGCTTGGCCACTTTCTTCCCACTGAATACTATTCCAATTGTCATTCCGTCGTGTGTGGAGATGATAATCCCACTCGGAAGCAATTCCTTGAGCCAGTGAGCAGGGTATATAGCTCACTACCTTTATCTGTACTGATGGGAAGATGATAATGATGCCTGCCCGCTGTATCACATAGTCTTCTGGCATAGTCAGCAAAGGAGCGTCTCTTTCCACAGGGCAGTGCATCCGAGACAACACTTGCTAGTGACTTCACACAGGCATGGACTTTAATCACCTCGACCTCACGTTCTATCTCTCTGTCTTTGCAGATCGAAAGCTCCTACATGACGTAAAACCTGAAAGTGAGTCCCACTCTGGATTTCTTTTATCTGCAGCTCCCCCGTAATTCAAATCGGTGCCCTGTGTCATGGGAGGCGAGGGGATGACAGTCATGTTGTGAGAGCGGCGATGAGCCAGAGTCATTAGCAAACAGTGAACATAGCGAATTGCTATCATTTAGTTTGACTTGATCTGAGCAGCTCCCATTTTAACCCAGAATCACGCATCCCTGTCATCATTCAGTGCCTGGCATTTATGACAACTGTGACATCGCAGGTGTATTTCTTGGCCCTGCCCTAATCCAGGGGATGTATCAGTTGTGACAAGTGAACATGTGCTGTCGTGGAGGATTAATGGATCGTAATCACTGCAAACAAGCTAATTTTCATCATTTTGCAACACTGTCCTCGTGCTTCTGCAGTGGCTCTCGGTCATACGCCACTGTTAGCCCCACTCCTTTAAAGTGACTGGCTTGTTCCGCTACGTTCATCCTATGTTCTGTAATGTTTGTAGTGAGAGAGTTGTCCATTTCATGTCACAATTAGTCCCCACATTGTGGGGGAGGATGCAGACTTTGATGGAGCTTGGCGGGATTAAGTCCGGATGCCCTCGCTCATCCGCCACAGTTGGTTCAAACCCGGAAAACATCCGGCCTGTCAATTCCCAAAACACGCGTAGCATCGCTCAGCCACTGCAGCCCCCCGGTGTAATTTTTGTAATCCAATGCTGTGATGACCTTTCTACGATAACTGCTAAAAAGTATAGCTTGCGGTTTCTGTGGAGCACACTGGAGCCTATCCCAGTTTTGATTGGGCAAAAGGCAAGGAAACACCCCGGACAGGTCACCATTCTATGTCAGTGCAGGCATGGGGGTTTAAATCTTTATCCCATTCCTGACGCTCTGTGGTGGGTTTGAATTTGCAACATCTGGCACATCTGTTCCCAAAGTGCAGGCTCTACTACTGAGCTACCGTGGCTCTAATGTAATCAATATTTGCAATGCATCACCTTGATAACTATCTGCTTAAAAGTATCTTAGCTTGCCCAGTTTCTGAAGTAGTATCCTGCTCTGGTAGAACCCTTTGGAATTAATTTGCCTTGGATTATTCCCTATGACCTCTGCTGACCAGTTCACAGCATGGTCAGTGATTTCCTTCCCCATGAGCCGTTCCACATGACTATCAAATATGAATCTGTTACTTAAGCCAGTTAAGATCCCATAATTACCTCCTTCGTTAGTGTCTTGAGGAAGACGTTTAACAGCCTAAAGTGATGATTGCACATGTTCACGCGTCCCTATCTCTGGTGCTTAGAATAGCAAAGAGAGATAAGACGGCCAGTCTGACCTCATCCACTTCATTCCACTAGTAGCTTCTCATCTTTCGATACGTACACACTTTATCTGAAATGACCCACTTGCCTGCGTTTGTCCTTGTTTGCCCTCATAATAACCAAACCACCTCCATTACTTTTCCTCCATCCACTATCCGATGCCTTTGTTTTTATATGTAATCTCAAGAGGGTTGTTGTGTTTTAACACTATAGAGTCAAGGCAGGAGAAACAATGCCATTTGGCACTTTGCATGTTTTATCAAAGTGGCCCTCACCTCAGATGGGCAGTACCTTCATTTGATTTTTATTGACATGTGGAAACCCCTGGAGAAGGCTTAACTGCTGCTATTCATGTCTCTTGTGTGTCTCAGGTATGGACAACTCGACAGATGTGGCTCTGTATTCAGGACTGGGAGCCGGCATTGTCGCTGTGGCGGCCCTGGTGGTGGCCATCATGCTGTACAAAAGGAACCAGAGCGAGTACGGTGTGGACGTCATTGACTCCTCGGCACTCACTGGGGGTTTCCAGTCGTTCAACTTCAAGACCACCAGACAAGGTGAGAGATCAGCAGCTTCGTGGAGGCATGGGTCGGTGCTCACAAGGCCACGCGGTAGCAATTGCCAAGCCCTCCCCAGACAGGCTGCCCTGCTGATTGATGGCATTTGTTTGCATTGAACAGCATGGTGCATACCCTCCGTATCTACTTAGGATTTATATCCCCATGATCAGTGACAAGACCTGTCCTTCTATTTTGACAGACCTTCTCCTCTGTTATTGTGAGGCTGGAGTTAATCAATCTCTGATGGACATTCATTGAGACCCCACCTCCGCCATGGACCACACATTTGACTGTCAGGCAACCAATCTCTCATCAGATTGCTCCGGCCAAAGCCAATGATGGATAAATCTGAGGGGCATGGAACAGTGAACATCAATTCCATTTCTGTTGTGCACAGCAATAACTTCTGTTGCTAGCAGGGGCTCTGACTGTTCCGGGCTGTCTCGCTATAAGCATTCATTTTACTGCCACTGACACATCTGGGTTAGTGCAAGTGATAGCAATCGTGTCAATGGGTGATCCATTCAGGCTGCCTCTGTGACAGCACCGTGCAAAGACCCAACCGTGCTCCAACCACATCCACTAGCGACACCACGACCTTAGGTTTTGCTCGTGGCCCTAATTTGTCATGCGACCAGCAGAATAGAGAGGTGGAGTTGAGCTGGGGCTACATCCATTCAGGTCATCAATCCTATTTGAATAAGACAAGTGTCCCTGCCGCCCACCTGCCGTGGTCTCCGTTGGCAGCAATCGCTCGTTCTCATTCTTCTCTCTGCTGGCTCAACTAAACCCCCCCTGTCAATATGGACCTCATCCTCCACTCTTCTCATCCCTGCTCCACCTGGTTTTAGAGGCATTAGTATCGGCACAGCATTTTACAGTAGCCTGCTTTTGTGTTAACTAAGGTATTATTCCATCGCCGTCCTTTGCAGAAACACACAGCAGCAAGTGAGGCTCTTCATCAAAAGATGAGGGAAAATCTTGTATTACATTTTTAATTAGTATCCCCATGCTTAAGAATCACCTCAGGAGAAAAAACCTGTTTAATTCTTTCGAGACCCCCTAAATGTTTTCAGCGTGCTGGGTGCTGAGAAGGAGGAGGAGGACCGGGTATGGCAGGGGACGCTAAATGAGTCCTTGGACCTTAGCCTGTCTCGTCATATTATTTCTGCAACAGAGCGATCTTTAATCAGAGGCCAGTTACCAGATGTATCCCTCAAGGTATTCAACCTGAGGTCCGTTTCATTAACTTCTCTCATCCCACCGCTAGCATTCCAGTTCACGGTGCCATTCTTAAAGACGCACGCTCAGGCGGTAGTCAGATTATTCTCTGCTGGACCCAAGGAGGGAGGGGTGGGAAATCCATCAATGATTGGATGTCAGCTTGGATGTCCAATAATTGTGAGTTTCTTCTGAAAATGTGCAGGGTTGGTATTCCCAAAAGGTCCCGTTAGGAATGAGATGAGAAAAAAGTTTTGATTTCAAAACGTGTTTATATCATTGTCGATTGAATTACACATCTGCTCTGTGGTCATTATCGCCAAGTTTTATTCCATATTATTGCTACTGATGCTTATGCTAACCTGGGAGAATAATCTGCCAGATCTACTGGGTATTTTATATTTGAGTAGCCCTGAGTAGGGGCGGCATAGCTCAGTGGGTGGAGCGGTCATCTGGCAATCAGAAGGTTGTAGGTTCGATCCCCGGTCCTGCAGAGGGCATGTCGAGGTGTCCTTGAGCAAGACACTGAACCCCTAACTGCTCCCCAAGCGCCATATGATGGCAGCTCACTGCTCCTATACAATAGGTTGGGTCAAATTGTAGAGAAATCCAAATTTCCTCTTGTGTCACTGATAAGGGAATCCATTCCTTTCTTTGTTTCTGTCTGGAAGAAGAAGAGAGAAGTCTGTAACCAGCCCCACATTGGACAGAGTGTTTTTGTTTTATTTGGGCGGAGGGTGTTAAAGCCGGATGCCTACCCTGATGCCCCACAATGGGTTCGAACCCACTGCCACTGGGTTGTCGATTCCCAAAGCAGGTGCTCTACTACTGAGCTACCACAGGCCCCTAGAAGAAGGAGAAGGAGAAGCTTTAAGTATCTGTTGTTGTACATACATGCTACAAAACATGTTTTCTGTGTTTAACCCATCCTACCGTATAGGAGCAGTGAGCAGCCGTAGCACTCGGGGAGCAGTTAGGGGTTCAGTGTCTTACTCGAGGAGACTCTGACATACTTTCTGAAAGAACTGGGGATTCGAAGCACCCATCTTCCGATTACTAGATTATCGCCCTACCTTCTGAGCCATTCCGCCTTTAAAGCCTGAATTGCTTATTGCAATACCATAATGTCCACAATGCATCACCTCAACGGAAAGAGCCACGCCTATAAATGCATAATTTCATTTGGCACGTTTCTCCATACTCAAGGTCACCTTGTGTTAAATGATGCAATACAACAGGAGCAACACTGAATATGGGTCAGAGATGAAATGATATAGCATAAAAAGCAGACGCTGTATTACTATGCACACACACCAGAGGAGACCACATTGAATAGCACAGGCAGAGTGAGTGTTACATTACCCCATGCTCTTAGATTGAATACTTAAAAGTTAGTGACGTGTGGGTTGACCTGCAACTCGCAGGTCAGCCAGGTTTGGGTGAGCTTACAAGAAAATATCAAAGGTTTAGGCAGGCGGGTCAAAAAGTGGCAAAGCAGTCCTCCAAGTATACATAACTTACAGAAACACTGTGTGCAGTAGGCTGGGCTGTGCATTACCAGTCCACCTTCTCTCTCTCTCTCTCTCTCTCTCTCTCTCTCTCTCTCTCTGTCTCTCTCTCTCTCTCTTTGTTTGTCTGTCTCTCTCTGTCTCTCTGTCTCTCTCTCTCTCTCTCTGTCTCTCTCTCTCTCTCTCTCTCTCTCTCTCTCTCTCTCTCTCTCTCTCCCCCTCTCTCTCTTTCCCCCTCCTTCCCTCCTTTGAGTCTAATATGGGACTTTGGAAGCAGGGATATGCCAATTCACAGTCCCAATCGATGGCATGATGTCTCTTCTTTTTGAGTCTTTGTTCTTTCCTCCGTTCTTCTAAGGTTTCTTATGTCGCTCTCCTCTCTAATGGGGCCAGGAAGATGATGCAATTTCGGTCTGTTTTTAATCAAGCGTTCTACTGTTATTCACCTGGGCATATCTACTACAT
>OMLC01095886.1:0-15103 GCA_900302585.1 Regalecus glesne | reverse complement strand
ACAGACATCAGTATGTCATTTCTTATGATGCCACATATCTGAAGTAAAGCAGCGTAGCTCAGGAGGAAGTGTGGTCTTCTAGTAAAGTTGTTGTTTATTTGCCACATGACCAAGGCTGGTGGATATTCTCTGCATTCAACCCATCCTATTATATAAACAGCTGCCATGCGATACGGCAGGGGCAGAGTGGCGCTTGGGGATCGTCGTCTGTCTCAAGGACACCTCGACATGATTTCTGCAGGGGCCGGGGATTGAACCTCCGACCTCTGATGACTAGATGAGCGCCCTACCTCCTGAGCTTTACAAGATTCGATCAGACTAAAGCAGCCAGGGACGGCCCAACGGAGCCAACTGGACCTGAGAGACGACCCGAGTCTTGCAGCTCAAATGAAGGCCTGTAGAATGGTATGTGGTGAGGGGGGCCTGTCCTTGGACTCACCGTATAGGTGAGGATGGTGGTGCTCATATGACACTGAAGATGGGAATCCAGTTACAGGAGCCTGTTGGGGGGATGGGATGGGTTCCTCCAGTATCCACATCACACCCACACCCCCTCCTCTGTTGGCCCACTGGACCGGTACCTCTCTCATGGACCTACACGCCCCCTCTGAAAACATCAAACCTCCCAGGAACCCAACTCCTCTGAGTTCAGCCGATTGCAGCGAACGTCACCCGTACTGAAATGCCTGGAACACCTGGTCCTCCGTCCACCCTCGCCCTCCTCCGGAGCCTCCTTCAGCCTCCACTCGTGGACCCATAAGGCAAAGAGTGGCCTCAGTGACGCAGTCGGCTGCTCGGTCCCCTTGAAGTGACAGGAAATTGGCCGTCTATCCTCTGTTGGCTTTAACCTTCAACACGATACAGTGACGGAGGATGAAAACCAAAAAAAAAAACAAGTCTCAGGAGGGAGCGTTCCACCGTGACTGACCACCCGCCAGAGTCAAAAGAACATGGAGGCTGCGGCGGCGGCGGCTGACACGCCGTCGGATGTCTGTGCCCGGTCTGTCCGACCTCCCCTCGCGTTACTGCCTCTGGCACTACGAGGCCACGTGAATGAAAGGTCAACCCCGACGCAAACAAATAAGGATCACAAATATCATCAGCGCTCGCCCCCGAACCGTCCACTCCAAAGCAGGACGGGGGCGACACATCACGTCCTCCTCGGAGCATGGTGGCCATGTTGACTTTCACACACGTGGAGTGTGACTCTGGTCTCAGAATGACAACACGACAACCTTCACACATGTACATATTGTAGGGGAGGGGTCCTTTTTTGTGAGTCACGGTTAGTCCCCACGTTTTTCGGGGGTGGGCGCGGGGTTGGATTGATTTTGGTGGATTAAGGCCGAACCCCCTCCTGACACCCTGTGGTGGAATCAAACCTGTAGCCTGTAACTTGTCATTTCCCAAATCGCCCCATGTACCACTGAGATATCACAGCCCTCCGATTTCTCGTCATGCCCCTGCTTAGTAACTTGAATATGATGCATGAACTGTGAAAATACTGTAGAAAGGTAAGAAAAGCCAGATAAACTCTGAATCCATCAGGCTTTAATAGAATCAGCGCGGGACAAGGACCCCCTGGTTGCACCGGAGAGCCAGGAAGGCTACTGCACGGTGCAATTAAGTGAGTTCATTTAAAGACAAACTCTGACCAAAAAAGGATTTTCTGTCTGATGATTTGTTGAATTTCAGACGGTCTTCCATTTCAGAAGGTTGTTTGTGCATCACAGGCCATACATGGTGTAACCACATCTGCAGTGCTGCTGCAGGCTGGAGAAAAACACGCTCCGAGTCAGGATCAGCTGGAAAACCACCGGGAAGTTTACTTTCCGTGCATGACTTATTATCTGCAGGGATGCATGTGAATGTTTCTGAAATGTAGACGGTAAACTTCTAGGTTGTGTGTTGAACTTTCTGTGTGAGTCTGCCTGTGCCACTCGTGTTAGCACGCCATTGTCTGACTCATAGAGTTGCCTACTGTGGGGGAGGGAAACCAGGAGAGAGAGAGAGAGAGAGAGGGAGGGAGGGAGGGAGAGAGGGAGAGATAGAGAGAGATGCAAAGCCCACAGAGACAAAGTAGAACAAGGTAAAAGGCCACATCAAAACAGAGGAGATTCCACAGCAAGCAGCATCCCTGCCCAGGGCAAGAGCATGAGAAAGCCTCCTTAAAAATGAGAGCAGAGAATAAATCTCACACAGTCAGCTCTCTTTTAAGATACTGCAGACCAACATCATTTTCTATATGCGTTTCATCAGTTTGATGGTAATGTAGATATACTGTAACTTTAGTCATGCTTTTCCTTACAATACACCTTAAGTAACTATATGTCAGGCGTGGCCACGGTAAGAACCTACGACCTGCTTTGACTCACATGTTCCCCTTTGACTACTTGGTGGCCAAGCTCACATGAAACTGAATAAAGACAATGTTGGCTGTCAACTCTGTAAATGAACTCTGCAAGCTGAAATATTTCCATTTGGCTACCTTAAAAGTAAATCAACAGAACATCTGAAGGCAGCCTTTGGTAAAAGTTTTTATCTGCTGTTTGATATATTGTTACTTTTAGGACCACCATTGGTTTGGTTCAATGTTTTCTGTTTGTTTTTAAGATAATAGTTTATGGAAGACAGGGGAGGCTTGTGACAGAAGGTTACCAGTAAGAGTGAAAGGGAAGGTATACCAGATAGTAGTAAGACCAGCCATGTTGTATTACAAAAAGACAGGATGTGGAGCTGGAGGTGGCAGCATTGAATATACTACGATTTGCAATGGGAGTGATGAAGGTCAAAATTAGGAATGAGTATATTAGAGAGAAAGCTCATGTTGGATGGTTTGGGGACAAAGCAAGAGAGGTAACATTAAGATGGTTTGATCATGTGCAAAAGAGAGATGTTGAATATGCAGCTACCAGTCATAATGATATTAATTGCTTTCAAGCAGTTGCTTTCAAACCCCTGAACACACTGCGGCAAAGGTTGGTCCACCCCAAGGATCGGGTCCCCCGGCACAAACAGAGTAACGTAGTGTACGCTGTTAAATGCCCGGAGGACTGCAGTGACTTGTATATCGGGGAGACCAAACAGACGCTGGCTAAGAGGATGGCGCAGCATAGGAGAGCTAACACGTCAGGCCAGGACTCTGTGGTCTACACCCACCTACAGGCTAGTGGCCACTCTTTTAAGATGATGATGTTCACATCCTTGATAGGGAGGAACGCTGGTTTGAAAGGGGGGTGAAGGGGGCCATTTATTTAAAGAGGGAACAACCGTCTTTAAATAGGGCTGGTGGCCTGAGAGTACATCTGCTGGCGTCTTACAATGCCGTGATTGCAAATATTCCCCATTCCTTTGTGAATGGTGCTCATTGCCATTGAATGTGCAGTTGATCACCAACTTGCATATGAAACCAGCCTATTGTTGTGTGGCATCAATGTACTGTTTATGAGGAGGGGAATGTTTGTTTTCAGCTCAGACTGAAGAAGTCACCCGGTGAGTGACGAAACGTTTCCAAATAAACTTTTGATCCAGTTGAACTGATTCACCTCTTTTTTGTGACATTAATAATATTTCCTTATCAGTCCGATGAGGCGAGATTTGCAATTCTCTGCATTTGACTTATTCTATTGTATAGGAACAGTGTGTAGCCAGCATATGGCACTCATGGAGCACTTAGGGTTTCAGTCTCTTGCTCGAAGACACCTAGATATGCTTTCTGCAGGACCCTGAATCGAACCTATTATTAAATACACACACAAACGCACACATACACACACAAACACACTGAAATAAACGCACACACACATACACATACTCGTACACACAAACACACACATACACACACATATACACACACACAAACACACACACACACACATACTCATACATACACAAACACACACATACACCGACTTACACATTAACAAACACAGGCACAGGCAGACAGTTGTACAAACCTATGCACACACAATGTATATACACACGCACATGGAAATAGACACATCTTGGCCAACCTTTTTCATACTTATACATGAAAAAATAGTGTGAAAGGTGTGCACAAATAACATACGCTCACACATGCACATAAATCTATTTTTCACACTTCCTTTCCCCCCATGAGTCCTTGCAGCTTTCTCCAATAAACCCTTTCTGGAGGTGGAGGAGAGAAAGGAATAGAGACTTCTTAAGCTAAACTGCTTTAGACAAGCATATGAGGGCTGGCAACAATGAGCTTTTCTTTAACAGGCTTTGATGGAATGGGTTTAAGGCCAGCTCAGTAAACAGCTTTACTTTTCAAACCCCCATCAAATATGCACATTTAAAATACACATCCTCATACTCTTTTGGCAAGTTCTGCACTCCACTGACCCCCCCCCACTCTTTAATGTTTCTCACTCCATCCTCTCATTACTTGTCCCTTTCATTCTATTTTCACGTTTCTTACCTGCTGCCAACAAATACAGGAGTCACGTTCACTTTATTTTTCTTGAGATCCCTCTTGCCCTTTTTCCTACTAAACAATACCGTCTACATTTGCACTTGTCAGGGTGGAAACCCACCAAAGTGAGGGGATGCTGGCTTTTACCCAAGCTGCTGTACTAGCAGACAAAATGTCCACTGTTTTTGCAGGTTCTCTGAAGGGTGACTGTATTAAAGGTTAGTCATGCTCTGCTCCCCTTTTCGTCACAAAAAGGCTGTATCGGATATATTTTTATATACTCAATAACCCAGGTGAGGAACTCACTGAAAGTTGAATCAGTTCATCAGGAAACAAAGTTTATCGAAAGAGAAAATTTTCTAGGGCAGTGGTTCCTAGCCTGGAGGGGTGACCCGGATGCCCTCCCCCCAGGGGGTGCCAAAGATCCCAGGTGTTGCGCTGGGCCTTGGATGATTTCAGGCATTATGTTTAGAAAAATATTGGATCAAAAATCCACGTAGGTATAGTAAAGTACAAACTATTAAATATCCATGATTATATGTTATTATGTATCGTATACCCTAAATACATTACTAGTCTCTGTGTTGATATACAATGAATTAACTGTAATGCATAATGTGACCAGAGAGAGCTGGTTAATCATTTGACCAGGGTGTATGTCAGGAGACAGGGATATAAATGAGAGCACCGACAGGCTAGGTCAACGTGATGATGTTTGAAAGGAAAGATTCTCTTATCAGTCCCGCAAGGGGAAATTTGGATTTCTCTGCATTTTGACCCAACCTATTGTATAGGAGCAGTGAGTTGCCAACATATGGTGCTCGGGGAGCAGTTAGGGGTTAAGTGTCTTGTTCAAGGACACCTCGACATGCTATATGCAGGACCGGGAATCGATCCTGCAACCTTCCGATTGCCAGACGACCGCTCTACCCACTGAGGTATGCCGCCCCCGCTTAGACTAATGGTTGGTTAATCATATTAGGGTGACTTATTTTCTTTTTATGGGGCGGGGGATGCAGGCAGGTCTGAACCCGGAACCGCTCCCATTAAAGTCGAGCACGCTAACCAGTCAACTAAAGACTCCAATCCACTAAAGACTCCAATCCTGTTCATTTGTTTATTAGTTTGAGCATGTGGAAAATATAAAATAAGTAATGAAAACATTATCTCTTTCTAATTAAACCCTGGACGGTCCGATTCAAGTTGCATCCTGCAAACTACACCTTTGTTTCTATTAAAAGATAAACTGCTGTTCTGACCATATGGCTGACCCATTGACACCTCATAATTCATGCTTATGTTAGAATAAGGATATACCTCCTCACATGTAAGAGAGGGTCTGCTCCACAGGATATGCAAAGGGTCTTAAAAGACCCATTGTAATACCTTATCACACCTACATCTAAGAGAGGGTCTGCTTCACAGGATATGCAAAGGGTCTTAAAAGACCCCTTGCAATACCTTATCACACCCACACCTAAGAGAGGGTCTGCTCCACAGAATATACAAACCACAGACACATAGTATACGGAGAACTGGTAAAGAAGATCCGTTGACGGAACGGAAGTCATGCAATTCCTCCCAGTTTAAGATATAAAAAGGCACCGCCGAGACACTCGGGAGATCAGCCTGGGGCACAGACCTGGATGGTAGTGTGCGGCTGTTCTCCAGAATGCATTCTGTACTCTACTGCTGCAGCAAATTGTTCTCTGAGGTGTAAGCTATCAATAAATTTAGTAAGAATCTTATCTCTTAGAAGTTTCTTGTCCTTATTCTGAAATCTGTACCCGGTAGCGGTAAAGTGTCAGGAAGACACCACCTCAACAAGCAACACATGGTACCAGGAGTGAGCCGTTTTGGTCAAGCTTCCGTTTATTTTTCTTATAATTGAATATTTTGAACCCACCAGCGGAACTTAAACTGGCGGGTATTGTGGACAGCAATTTGGCGGTCTTTTGAACAACAGTTAGTTCGTATATGGCTGCCATAGGACTGAACTATAAACCTGACAACAGGACTATTGCATCGCTACTTACATTAGTGGGTCCCAAAGCAATTGAATTATTCAATACATTTGAGCTTGATAAATATGAAGTCAAAGAGAAGTATGACGTCACACTGACCAAATCTGTTACACCTTGCACCCCCCACAGACAAAATTATTTATGAAAGGTATGTGTTTCAGTCATGGGTACAACGATCTGATGGAATTTTTGAATCCTATGTGACTGATTTGAAGCTTAAAGTGCAGTCAGTTGGATTTGGATGATTTGAAAGATTCCATAATCCACTATCAAATTGTCTATGGAATATAAGATAAGAGAAGAAGAGAGAGGCTTTTGAGAGATGCTAAACTGACTCTGGGAGAAGCAGAAAGGCTACATCATGCAAGTGTATTAGCCCAACAGTACCGAAAAAATGTTTAATGAAGCAAATTCCCCGGAAGTACATAACGGTGCCACGGTAGCTGTTGTCAAAGATAAGATCACATAACATACTCTACATATGAAGAACAGAGTTGATGCAGCAGCATATTCTTCTGAACGTTGTGGTAGCAGACATAAGCCCTGGCAGTGCCCTACCTATGGCATAAGAAAAAAAATCGATTTGCAAGACGGTGTTAATCGAAAGACAAACCCAAGTCAGTGAGGCTAGTTGAAGACACTCACCTAAATAAGACTTTCTTTGTCAGCATGGTTTCATCTGACAATAATAAAAATGATACCAGAGGCAAATAAAAGAGCGTTTGGAAATGAAGACACATGGATTGTGTCATTAACAATTAACGGAGCTTTATTACCGCTAAGGATTGACATGGGGCACACTAGCAAACTTGATCAACATGCAGAAATTAAGGCCATGAAGGAAAAGCCTAAAATAATCAAGAAATAAATGCAGCTGAAGTACTACAACAGAAAATGTCTTCAGTAACCCAGGTAAGGCTATGACAAAAGAGGTGAATCGGTTCAACTGGATCAGAAGTTTATTTAGTTACATTTCATCATTCAAACAGGTGTCATCTTCAGTCTGAGAAGATTGTAAGAATCCCCTCCCCTTGTAAACAGTGCATTGATGCCACACCCCAATAAGCAGGGTTCATATGCAAGCTGGCTCAACAACTGCACATTCAGTGGCAATAGGCACCATTCACATAGGATTGGAGAATATCTGCAATCACATAAAAAAGAGGTGAATCAGTTCAACTGGATCAGAAGTTTATTTGGAAACGTTTCATCCGTCACCAGGTGACTTCTTCAGTTTGAGCTGAAAACTAACATTCCCTCCTTATAAACAGTACATTGATGCCACACAACAATAGGCTGGGTTCATATGCAAGTTGGGTGATCAACTGCACATTCAGTGGCAATGAGCACCATTCACAAAGAATTGGGGAATACTTGCAATCACGGCATTGTAAGACGCCGACAGATTTACTCTCAGGCCACCACCCCTATTCAAAGACGGTCGTTCCCTCTTAACATAAATGACCTCCTTCACCCCCCTTTCAAACCAGCATTCTTCCCTATCCTTGATAGGAAGGAACGCTCCCGCCACATACGGAATCACTACCACTTCCGGTAGCACCTCATTATTGAACTGTTCAGATGCCATCCTTATTAAATGCCCAAACCACCTCAACTGGCTTCTTTCAACTTGAAGGAGCAGCGGCTCTACTCCAAATCCCTCATGGATGACTGAACGTCTCATTCTATATATAAGGGAGACATCAGCCATCCTCCTAAGAAAACTAATTTCAGCCGCTCTTATCTACGATCTTGTTCTTTTAGTCATGATCCAAATTTCATGGTTATCGGTGACAAACATTGACTGTTATATTGAGAGCTTTGCCTTATGACTCAGCTCTCTCTTAGTGACAATGGTTTGGTAAAGTGAGCACAACATCATTCCAGCTACTCCAATTCTCTAGTCCAACTCATGTTACATATTCCTCTCACTTAAGAATAAGACCTTGAGATGCTTGAACTCCCTAATTTGGGGTGAGAACTCATTCCTTACTCGGAGTGTGCGATCCGCTGGTTTCGTGCTGAGAACCATTGTCTCAGACTTAGAGGGCAGATCCTCATCCCAGCCACTTTGCACTTGCCTACGAACCAATCCAGTGAGCGTTGAAGTTCATAGACTGATGATGTCGTCAGAACCCCATCATCTGTAAAAAAGAAGTGACGCAATCCCAAGTCCACTAAACTATAAACTCTCTCTTCCTATACTACACCTTGAGATCCTGTCCGTGAATATCACAAACAGGTTAGGTAACAAGGCACAGTCCTGGTGGAGGCCAAACCCTACTGTGAGGGGTTCGACAACCTACAGCTGTCTGGCTCCTCCCCTAGTATGACTTGTAGTTTCTCCTCATCCATTAAATCTGGGGTACTCAATACGTTGATTGCAATCTATCAGTTGATCACAAAGGTAGTGTGGGTGGATCATATAGCATTAAGAAAGTAGACATTGATTACATTTATTTCAAACGTTTGAAATATGTTTCTCTCGGGTGTTTGTATTTATCACATTTGGTGAGGAAGCTCTGTCTCAGGCTCACTGAGGGTGCAGCGGGAGCACAGCCTTTGTTCTGCAGGCAGCCAGGTTTGCCTGTGTCTCCCCTTCTCAATAGCAAGGCTGTGTTCACTCAGTCTGTACTTTGTCAGGTCTCCAAGAAACAATCATCTTATCGTGGTGGAGAGGTTTGTGTGTCCCTGTGAACCTGAGAGCTATGTTGTCTGGAACATAGTGCTCCTATTAGGGTCTTCCATGACAAATTGTCTCAGGGCATTGACCAGAATAGGAATGGTTCAAGAAGACCCCATGAAGCATCAGAGAAGAAGTGATGCTACCCTGCCCTTAGGAAGCCCGGGGCCCTCGTCTGGAACCACACACAGAAGGTGGGCCCATCAGTGAGTGTCTGGTGGGCAAGCTTGCCACGCAGCCCAGCCGGGCTCAGTCCGAAAAAAACAATGTGGACACTTTTCCATCCTGTGAACTCACTATCTATAGAAAGAACGCGGTACCAATGATGGCAGTGGGCCTCAACAGACCAGACCCAAATAGCAAAGGCTGGCTTCAGGGACATGGAATGTCACCTCCCTGGGGGATAATGAGCTTTTGCAGTAGGTGGAATGCTACCAGCTATATCTGGTCGGGCTCACCTCTATGCAACAGCATTGGCCTTGAAACCAAACTCCTAGATAGGGGTCATACTCTATTCTCCTCATAAATAACATACGATAAGATATTCCTTTATTAGTCCTACTAGGGGAGGTTAACTGTGTTACATCAGGAATATGGAAAGCACTACAGAGAGCCTTTTTTAATCGATGACAAATATTACTAAATAGGAGCAGTATATATACACATATTAACATGGTGTAGCACAGGATAGGATATTGGGGCAGGAGTGAGTGATTGTGAGCAGTTGAATGCCTGAGATCTGCCCGCCGGGTGTTCGAAATTGATTGGTTGTTGTCGAAGTGCGCGAAAAGGTTTTGTCATTTCCGGCTAATCAATTGAGATCGAGTTGGATTGAATGCAGGTGGTGCAGAGGAGGGTTGATGTACGCTGCTCACAAAACAGGACGACGGAATTCCAGTGGGAGACGAGGGAAACACAACTACCTGATTTCCAGAGGCTGTTTTTTTCGACACATACGCGCAGTTACTTTCTTTTTTTTTTTTTGCCCGGCGGAAAAGCTCGTTCAGAAGAAAGATTGTCTGTGGCGTCAGGACACAAGATGGCGAGCCAGACCCAAAGGACCCCATCTTCCATCACACCACTGAGCGATCCCCTGCGTGTGGTATGGACGGCGACTCGCTACCAGAGCGGTAGGAGTATCAGGATGTGTTTCATTTGGGACTGAACTGGGACTGATTATTATTTCTTTTCTTTAAACTGAGAGGACCTTAAACCTTACATGACGGAACACAATTGAACTCAGTAAAAGTGTCAATACTTTTCTTTCTAGTTGTTCTAGCATTGTGATTCGTTTTGATTATTGTGTATTTGATGTATTTTTGTTTTACTGTACAGTAAATTGTTGGCCTCTACATAGAAAGCCACAGTCTCTGGCGTGACTAGTATCTTGCGCCCTCTCCTCAGAACCTAGAACTGGTCCCAGTGGCATAGTTGATATGACGCGACTGTTATAATGGTTCCTATGAAATCCTCCCTTTTCCCTGAAAAAACGGAAAGGGCCAAAAGAAAATGATCTGTGAAAAACATATTTTTTTTGTATCTATTTTTGTTTTGTCCAATTGCTTCCTTGTAACTGCTGTGAGTTTATGTGAATGGGCGTGTAATGTCCCCTTCCTGCATTCTGCACCGCAGGCCACTGCTTTGAATAAGAATATGTTCTTAGTCAACTTGTCTGGTTGAATCAAATTAAGCAGAGAGAGAAATGAAAGGAAGCGGATGACACACTGAGAAATGGATTGTATACTTGGAAATAAAGCGTAGGGTCTGGAATTATAATAACCTTTGACCAGTCACATGCTGCCTTTGCAGCAAGCTTCAGGCAGTTGTGTGCACATGGGTGTGTGACTGTCAATGTGTGCCTATGCAGTGCACATGGGAAGATGTATGTGTTTATGCAATATACCTTTGTGTGTGTGCATGTGTCGTAGTTCAGATACTTTGTCTGCTACAACACAAGGGAAGAGTGGGTTTATGGCATCTGTATTTCGATGTGTGTGGTAATTCACATGTGTGTTTGTAAGGGAGAGTGGAGGAGTAGGGAATGTGCGTGCCTGTGTGTGTTTGTGTATATTATACGGTTTTCCTCACACACCAACTCAATTCAGTAACTTTGTTCTCTATCCCACTCTGTCTTCCCCCGCCACCCTGCCCTTTTCATTGGCTCAAAGACAATATATCTACATATCAGAAAGCTCTCTCTTGCACGCGTACACGCAGACACAGTGGCACCAGTCTGCATAGTTATGTTTGACTCTACCACTGAACCATGGATCTGTATTTGTGTTACATCACACAAAAACATGTAACCCGCAATATCTTATCTTTCAAATAGGTCAGGATGAAGAAAAAAAAGTCAGATTTTACATAAATGAAACACACAATATGCAATTTCCACAACCCCTTGGGAAAGACTGAGAGAATGGGGCAGGGAGCAGATGAAGAGATTCATCTCAAAAGACATGAGAGTCTTAATGTCGTATCAGTAGGGAGGATGGGTGAAGCTGACTTCTGAGGACAGCTACTTTCAACCTTTTTACTTTGCAGCAACTCTGAGGAATTTGTTTCAGACCCATTTGCAGTACTCTGGAGTACTCTACTGTGATTCCATTTCAAATCTTTTCATATTCTCCAAACAAAATACTGTCAGATAACCATTATGAAATAAACATACACTGCCATGTGGATGGGGTGTTAAAATTGTTTTTGCCATTTTAGGTAATGTGCAAAACAAAACTATTAAGCACACTTTACTGTTTTTAAAACGGTGGCTGTGGCTGACATGGCCCTAATTCTTTGTTCTTTGTGTATTGTTTCAATCGTGGAGGGCCTCATTAAAACATTGAAAATTATCTGCAAACCTAAAAAGATAAGGGCTGATTAATATGGTAATTTAACTTCCATTTCTCTTGTAATTAAAAACCTAATAATTGGGTGAACAGTTTTATTCCTGTATTACATTGATCTATTTTGAATAAAAGCTGAACGTGCCACGACATACTGTGATTGGTGGGGATGTCCATCCATTCACCCATCATCAACCGCTTACCTGGTGTCGGGTCACGGAGGCAGCCGATATCAGCTAGGACCTCCAAGCTTTCCTTTCCCTTGCAACATCCAGTAGCTCTAACTGGGGCATCTCAAAGTGTTCCCAGCCCAGTGTGGAGATATAATCCCTCCATCTGGTTCTCGGTCTACCCTGTGGCCTCCTCCCAGCTTGACGTGCCTGAAAAACCTCTTTTGGGAGGTGATCAGGTGGCATCCTTACTAGATGCCCAAACCACCTCAACTGGCTCCTTTCTATTTGTAGGACCAGTGGCTCTACTCCGAGTCCCTCACGTATGTCTGAGCTTCTCACCCTATCTCAGAGAGACATCAGACACCCTCCTAAGAAAACCCATTTCCACTGCTTGTATCCGTGATCTTGTCCTTTCTGTCATGACCCAGCTTTTATGGCCATAGGAGAGAGTGGGCACAAACATTGACCGGTAGATCGAAAGCCTTCTGGCTCAGCTCTCTCTTGGTAACACTGGTTTGGTAAAGGGAGCGCAATAACGCTCCAGCAGCTCCAATTCTCTGGTCCAACTCATGCTCCATTCTCCCCTCACTTGAGAACAAGACCCTGAGATACTTGAACTCCCTCACTTGGGGTAAGGACTCATTCCCTACTCGGATTAGACAATCCTCTGGTGTCCTGCTTAGAACTATGGTCTCAGATTTAGAGGTACTGATCCTCATCCCAACTTTGCACTCAGCTGCAAACCGATCCAGTGAATGTTGGAGGTCAGAGACCGATGTCATCAAAACCACATTTTCTGCAAAAAGCAGTGATCTAGGTCAAGGTCTACTCTAAAGTGATGGAAAGGAGGGTCTGGCCAATAATTGAACCACAGATTGAGGAGGAACAATGTGGATTCCGTCCTAGTCATGGAACAACAGACCAGCTCTTTATGCTGGCAAGGATCCTGGAGGGGGCCTGGGAGTATGCCCATCCAGTCTACATGTGTTTTTTAGAACTGGAGAACGCTTATGACCAGGTCTCCCAGGATATATTGTGGGACATTCTTAGGGAGTATAAGATAAGAGGATCACTACTCAGGCCCATCCAATCTATCTATGCCCAAAGTGAGAGTTCTCAGAGTTCTGGGTAGTAAGTCAGACTCAATCCCAGTAGGGGTTGGTTTCCGCCAGGGTTGCTTCTTATCACCTATCCTGTTTGTGATCTTCATGGACAGGATCTCCAGGCGTAGTCATGGAAAAGAGGGGTTGCAATTTGGTGAATTTAGGATGAAATCACTGCTTTTGCAGATGATGTGGTATTGATGACATCATCAGTGTATGACCTCCAACATTCACTGGATCGGTTTGCAGCTGAGTGTGAAGCAGCTGGAATGAGGTAACTCTTAATCTGAGATCATTGTTCTAAGCAGGACACCAGAGGTTTGTCCAATCCAAGTAAGGAATCGGTCCTTACCCCAAGTGAGGGAGTTCAAGTATCTCTGGGACTTGTTCTCAAGTGAGGGGAGAATGGAGCATGAGTTGGACCAGAGAAATTGAGCTGCTGGAGCAGTATTGCGCTCCCTTTACCAAACCATCGTTACCACGAGAGAGCTGAGCCGGAAGGCAAAGCTTTTGATCTACTAGTCAATGTTTGTGCCCACTCTCTCCTATGGCCATGAAAGCTGGGTCATGACTGAAAGGACAAGATCATGGATACAAGAAGCTGAGATGAGGTTTCTTAGGAGGGTGTCTGGTGTCTCCCTTAGAGATAGGGTGAGAAGCTCAGACATACGTGAGGGACTACAGAGCTGCTGGTCCTACACATAGAAAGGAGCCAGTTGAGGTGGTTCGGGCATCTAGTAAGGATGCCACCTGATCGCCTCCCAAAAGTGGTTTTTCAGGCACGTCCAACTGGGAGAAGGCCACGGGGTAGACCAAGGACCAGATGGAGGGGTTATATCTCCACACTGGTCTGGAAACGCTTTCAGATCCCCCAAACAGAGCTAGTGGATGTGAGAGCGGACAACTGCACCTCATCTCCACTGACTCTCACTATGGGAGTGCAACAGAGCCGTGTCCTCAGCCCTCTCCTGTATTCCCTCTACACCCATGAATGCCTGGCAACAAAGGTTTCAAACACCATCGTGAAGTTTGCAGACGACACAGCAGTTGTGTTCTTGTTCTGCCTCGGTAATGAGATGTCTTACAGGGGGGAGGTTACCACCATGGAAAAGTGGTGCTGGGACGACTACCTCTCACTGAATATCTATAACTGAATATCGAAGGCTAAGGAGGTCACTGTGGATTTCAGGAAACAGGGACACGCTCACCCCACAGTCATCATCAAAGACACAGTGGTGGAGAGAGTGGATAACTTTGAATATCTGAGAATTAACAATTGCAAATACCGGACATGGACCGGCTACACCACCTCTGTCGTTAATAGGGCCCAATAGCATCTGTATGGCCTCAGTTGCCAAAAAAAACTGGCCTTGAGGTCCCGAATCCTCATGGACTTCTACCGAGGCATCATAGTGAGCCTGCTAACTGGCTGCTTCACCATCTGGTACAGTAGCTGTACTAGCTAGAACCATAATGCCCTGGGTAGCATTGTGAACACAACCAGACATGTCTCACGAAGTCCTTACAGGTCATTGAAGATTCAACACACCCACAAAATAGCCTGTTCTTCCTGCTGCCCTCAAAAAGGAGACACGAGACTCTTAAAACACACACCGGCAGACTGATGAAGAGCTTCTCTCAGTCTATAAGTCTTCTTAATAAATTAAATGCACATAAACCCAAGTGCAACCTTACCATCTCTGCAATATCTGATTTGTGTAGTATCTTTGACGAATGAACACATTTGCACTATTATTGGTTGTTATAGATCAATTGATTTGTACTCTTACCTATTTCATGCCTAATTCTGTTTTACCTATTGCTTGTACCCATTCATAT